>MU227411.1:400503-427710 GCA_018584345.1 Thuja plicata
TAGCATTATACAATTGGTCCTCTTTCTAAACATGCCCATGATAAAATCTTCATTATCTGCACACCTGGCTATGGAAGTGGATAAATGATAGGGTTCAAAGTATTTGCCAAACTGTGTCCACCCTCCTCTTTTTATGATAAAGTGATGGGCTCTAGTGAGGGTAGGAAAGATATTTCCCTTCATCTTTCCAGTCAAAGCTTCCTCCTGCAGCACACCTAATTGTCTTATGGTTTCTGCTATCCCAATTTTGAGTGGGACTCTATAAGGTAACACATAAGCAACACCTCTAAAACCATAAACCCTAATCACTGTGGCAAAAGGGTACAATGTCAAATCTCCCCAGTTGTGAGCAATTTTCAACTCAGGGGCATACTCCATAGGCCTTAAAAGCATCATTACTTCATTATGAACTCTTGTATTTTGGTTGCTTAGTAATGACTTAAGTCTGGATGCAAAAACTTTGTCAAAATATACATAACTTGCATTATTTCTATCCCAGGACAAATCTGCACTCCACATCTGAATAGGCAATTCTTCATCATCTTGGAATCTCTCCAATTCCATTTCTTCTTCAAAGAAGTCTACATTGTTAAATAAGAACATATGCATCATGAGGGAATACCAACCCATTGGCTTTTGTATATTACCATCTTGGGTTTTTGACAAACCATCATGCATCTCCTAAGCAATATAGGATGCATAATCAAACACTACCGACAAATGGGGTTGCAAAATTTGAACTACCATCAACATTATCTGGACTAGCATGGTCGTCTCTTCATTTATCCCAAAAATATTACACAGGGAACTGTACATTTTCCTGGCCTTGCCAATGAAAAGAACCACTTTGAAAAGTTCGGGGGTTCCTAGTCCTATTACAACCAAATTTCCTATTTTATTAGCATACCCCTTCACTACTTCACCTCTGTAATAATCCCTTTGGTAATTGTATATTTCTTTGAAATATTAGAGGTCAATGTCATCCATACTCTGAGAGGGGTCAGTCAACTTGAATATCCTTCTGATTTCATCTGCTAATACAGTCAGTATTATATTTCCCCGGGTGTCTCTAACAACCCTAGTCACCTTATCATAAGTGTTTGCTATTAGAATGAGAAAATCAGTGTCCATGAATACACTAGGCACTATTAACTTTCCAACATCTAGTTCCCAAATATTACAGTCTGGGGTGGGGTCCTTTCTCTGACTATAAGCTACTCTAAATAGAGTAAGGGCATCTAAACTACTAATAGCATCTCTTGCCCACCTTCCTGAATCATATAACCCTTCCCCAATTTTGAGGCGGGGATGTTGTGGCACTGCCTTTTTAGCTTGTGTGGCATCCCCTGAGGACAATGGTAACTGCTGTAATAAATCTTCCCTAACGTTCCATTTTTGGTAATCGACCTGTCCCAAAATTTCAACTCTAGGGGCCATTCTAAGGGTTTGCTCTCAATACTAGAACCAGATTCTAAAAAAAGAGCTCTAAAACCTTCTCTGAACTGCAAACTCTATCTCAATTTGAATGGTAGTGAATCAGTGAGCTTACCCGTTCTACACAGAAGTCGTGTGAAGCTAGTTTTCTTTGCAATTCCGTCTTTGCTCAAATGGTTTTGGTGAATGATTTAGACTACAGTTGGCTTAATAAATTTATGGCCTCAATCAAATCAGTCTTTCAAATTTAATTCGAATGGAGTTATCACACGTTCTATATTTAATTCACCAGCTTCAATTTCGCGGCTTAACGGCTGTCTGAAACTTGTTTTATTAACTTTGAATTTGAACCATTGACTCTGGACATCATCCTTCACATCTGATGGCTATCTTATTTTCTCGGGAACCACTGTTGACTGAGGACATGTGTCACTTCTACTTATTCACTTATACATTAGATGTCGAGCATCTTGGAGATAAGCAGATAAGCAAGCTGTTAGATATGAAGCAACTAAACTAAACTTTAAACCTTCACCAACTTTGAATGCCTAGGACCACCAACTGCCAGATGTCATCACTGCTCATTCGCTTATTCATTAGATGTCAAGCATCTTGGATATAAGCGAATAAGCCAACCGTGAGATCTTTCCAGGTTTTAACACCTTTCATACTCGTTTGCAAGTGGACCCACAGACTTCCCTGGACAGGTGTCATCACCGCTTATTCGATTATATGTTAGATGTTGTGCACTTTTCCTTTAAGAAAATAAGCGGTCCGTTCGATCTTTTCAAACTTGTGCACTATTTGACAGAACGCCTTTTCAATAGTTCGGCCCCACCAAGGACACGCGTCGCCTCTGCTTTTTCTCTTATACGTTAGATGTCGAGCATCTTAGATATAAGTGAATAAGTGCACCATTCAATCTTTTATGAGTTGCATGATACATAAGGGGATGATGTAAAAGGGACCTACATAGCAGACTTAGGAATTATTAAAGTGGTTAGGATGATACAATCTTTTGGCAAAAATTAACCCATTCGACATGGACATATGACTTAATATGACTTAAGTGACCGAAAAAGTAACACAAAAATAGAACCAGCCGAGGCACTTAGGGTTTTTAGTCACTTTTGACCATTTTCAATTAGGTTGAGGGTTTGAGCACACTTTGCAGAGGCATAAAAACAATTTGAATACCAATTTCAAAGCCCTTGGCACTATTAATGACAGGAGACCCTATGAAAATTACAAGGCACAATACAGACAAGAAATAGCACCAACATGTTGAACATCTCCTCTAGCCAAAGCCAAAGGACAACTATCGCTTCCTGCGGCCGAGCAGTAGAGTAACTTAAGCATTATAGTTGTTTGTGTGCACTCTTCCATCCTGCTAGCACCCTTCATTTCCATCATTTATTTTCAAGAATCTACTTTCACAACAATAGTTTAGATTTCCTTTAATTATTCATTTCATGCAGCAATAGTATAGTTTCCTTTCGAAAGCATTTATCTCCTACAACCATAGAGTAGTTCTTTTCCAACAGTTATTTCCTGCAACAATCATAGAATGATTGGTTGAAGAAGTTCTTGGTCCATATATTTTTCTAGCCCATTTCAAGTAACACGTCCCTGGGTTTTACATATTAAATGAGATTATTATAAAGTGAATAAACTGCTTAGCTGGATGTCCAATCCCTGAGTTAAAGGACTATGCCTAGTTTCTAAATCTTTATAACAAGTGATCAAAGCCCATGAAATGTGATATCCTTTAAAGTTTTCATCAAATGTAATGTGTATTAAGATATTAAAACATGCTAATCAATTATTATTCTACAATGCTCATAAGTCAATACAGATCTCAAGATAGCACAAAAAGATCCCAAAAAACCTCTTAGTTCTGCCTTTAAAGTATATCCACACCAAAAGGTCATAAATAAAATCAACATAATCCATTGAGTCAACCAAATACCAATATGGACAATGATTCCAAATACATAACAATATATATTCACTTGCATAGAAAACTAACATAAGATATCTAAATTGGAACATTGCAAAAAAGTTAGGAACATGTCCACCAAGCTACAAACCCAAAAACATCAATGCTAAGAAATGCAGAGCATTCTAAAAAAAAATCCTATTCATTCCTAATAATCACCCTTATTGTTGATAAACAACAAAACATAACTTCAACCTTAGACTCATGGTGAAGTGTTTGTTAGCACTTTTAGAGATAAAGCTTTGCATTGGTATTTTTATTTACCTCATTATATTGCTTCCTTTAAAAAAATGTCTAATGCTTTCTATAAAAATTTCAAAATAATATTGGTCCTCACTTTACTTTGACTGATTTGTTTCATTATAAATAAGAAGTTAAATAAAAAGTGATTGATTTCATTAGTAAATATAAACATTTTCATGCGCAAATTTGTTGTCATGTGCTTGATCACGATGTTCAAGAAATTTTCATTTTTGATGTACTGAAAGACATTAGAGATATGTTTTTATTTTTTGAGTTTACATCATTTATAAAATTATGTACAATGCTTCAAAATTATCAACTTCAAGTGAGACAGTTTGAATCATCTTCATTAATGGGTCTAGTTTATAAGAATGATGTCACTCAAAAATTGAATAAAAAGTTCCAAAATAAAAAAACAAAGGCTTTATCAAGATTAATAAAAATTATTTAAATCATGTTCACATTCAAGTGGTAGCTGCAACATTAGGTGTGCTCCTTTATCATCTATCTTTACACACCATACTTTCACTCCTCTTTCTAAGTCATTACATAATATCATGCTTAAGATAATTAATTATGATGTCTTGAAACTTCCTCCCATCAAACATATAGATACCTCTAAACTCTTTCCAGCTTCCCATGACCACAAATTCTATTATCAATACTACTGTCAAATTGGCCATGATACCAAAAAATTCTTTAGGCTGAAGCATGTTATCCAAGACCTTATTAATTCCAATACCATAACTATAGAGGCTTTCAATGACAAAGGAAACATAAATTTAGCACTTCCTAATCAAAACCTTAAAATCTTCACTAATTGCTTGCCTCCTCATTCCACCAATGTTGTTGATCCAAAAAAAAATTGTAAATATAAAAAATAATGTCATGAAGCCAACAATATTGTGAATCTTATTATGCAACCTAAACCTACGTATTAACCTCACATTATTGTTGATTCTAAGGAAACTATTCAAGCACCTGATGGACCCATATACATTAATACAAGATTTAAAGAAACACTCTCAGGAGGAGCGCTCATTGATATGGTGAATTGTATTACTAAAGAACCCATTGTTACATGGAGATTGCATCAAGATACATATGACAAATTTTATAGTATTATTAAGGTGCATGATTTTTTTTTGTGTCTGATCATAGGCTCTATCACTATTCATGTTGAAGTTGTTATTTTTGCAAATGTGGCATGTTGTTTTTCATTGATGTAAAAATTGTTAGAAGGATTAAGTATTGGTTGTTGAATTTTTGGGAGGATGACATATACAATCTTGGTGTGATCTAGTTTGTATACAGTTGCAATTTTGATCTAGCATGCCTTCAAATGGATATCATTACTTTCTTAATGATGTTTAGTTTCCAGTGTAGAAGAATATTGTTGGTCTACTACTACACAAAATTTTCCTTTACAGTTTTTTCATTTGTTGAATGTTATCATTATACCTTGTGGTGCCATTTGTGTCATTCATCCCTAGTCTAACATTAATGTCTCGCTACAAGAATCATAGAAGACTGAGATTATGACTAATGAAGAAGATTTGAAAATGCTCAATTGTGCAGATTGTTGATCTAATATAAGTGCTACTTAGAATTTTCAAAGTAATGATTCGGTCATACAATATGTTTTTTTGGTGATATTTGTGGTTTATAAGTGTGCTTTAATGTTATATACTCAATATGCTCACAATTGATTTTAGGATGTTAATTTGGGTCTCTTTTTGGTGTGTGGAGATCTGCATGCTTCAATATTTCTTTGAAAAAATATTTCTTGGCTAACTGAGTCCACATCCTTTAATTTCCTTTTCACACATTACATTTCAATAATGGTGTATTGTTGATCTATCTTACAAGAGTACATTGAGATATATTTGATTCCTTTATTCCTCTTGGAGTGGACCAATTCATGTATCTTGGGTCTAGATGGCCTATGTTGTGTAATATTATTTTATCTTGGTTAAGGTCGACTTACAAAAAAACTTTTAATGATCTATAGATTATATTTAAGGAATGCATTCAAGACAAAGAAAGTGTAGAGAAAAAGAGGAAGAAAGTGGAATAGTGCATTGTGTGAAGGAAATAAAAAATAAGAGAAATGAATGTGCACTGGTTTGAACATAAAATAAGTATATTTAGAAGATTGTGTGTTGTTGTTCGTGTTTAAGAGATCATTATTTCATTTCTAAGATTCATGTTGATGGTTGACAGTGAGTCTTCTAGTAGATCTTTTTGTACCTTTTTTTAAGACATTGAGTTTAAATATGAAAATACAAGAAGTTAAGTTGGTATCACCATTGACTGAAATAGATGCAGAGAATCAAACAACAAAATGACAAACACTGAAGCCAAATGTAGAGAATCTGAAGAATAAGTTAAAGGAACAAAATGAAAAGTTCAAGGATCCCAAGGATAATATTGGGGATCAAATCCTAGCAAAATAAAGAAAGAACAAAGGAAGAAGTGGATCTAAGAATAGATACATGATGAAAGGAGTTAAGAGTAAACCTAATCTGGCTCAGAATAGAAAAGAACTCAGGGGTTCCTCTTCCTCTATGCAAAATAGGTATTTCTCAAATTTTATCAATAAATGTTTTTCATGAAATAAGTATGGTCAGAGAGATACTAATTGTATAAGATAGAACATAAGTCAATTAGTTAATATAAAATTCTACTTTTGCAATAAGTGTGGACATATGGAAGCTCAATGTAGGAGTAAGATTAAAAAAAAATGATTGTACTGATGAACATTTTGTGATATGGTAAAAAAATTAATGGACATTGTTATACCTACAAGATGCATGGACATAAATCTTCTAAATGCATGATAAAAAATAATGTTGGAAGAGGTAGTAGCAAGGTAAATGGAGGAAGACCACAAGGTGGTTTCGTATGTTACATCTACAATAGATTTGGTCATATTGCAAAGTTTTGCAGATAAAAACTTGAAGAAAATAATGTATTGGGAAAGAAGATCAATGTTATTAAAGCGAAGGAAAATATGTAGAAGTTCTGGGTAAAATAATCGAACAAGGAAGAAGAAATTTTTGAGGATGAATCAACACCCTCTAGTGGTGCTAATTCTTTCTTCTAATTGAATGACAGTGTATGGGTTGAGGGGGAAAACTAAATTGAAAAATCCCCCTAAGGTACTAAGTTGCTCTCAATATCAGTGGTTTGGATAATTTTCCTTATTATAGTTTCAAAATGTCAAAATATATTTTTTTCAGAAATACAAATATGTTGGGGAAATATTTCTAGGACGAGACTCAAAGCTTTATATTTTATTTCTTGGACTAGTGCATATTTTTGTTCTTAGGGGGAAAAAAATCTTGATATAGTAGAATAATAACATGCTTCTGTTTGTCCTTGATGTAAAAGGTGGGGAATATTTTGGAAATTTCACAAGTGTTTCCATCAATAAAAAAGGGGGAGATTGTTGCAAATGTGGTGTAGGATCACCCTAGGTCTTTTAGGTCCAAAGTGTCCAGAGTTGGAATTTGGGTTTTGTATGATGTTATTTCATGTAATAAGGCCTTTTGTGACCATTTTAGGTTGATTGGAGTCAAGTTTTATATTCTTAGGTGATATGACATAAAATGCAAAAGTTGTCAACATTGCATATTTTGTCATAAAAGTACGTATTGATGTTCTAATTAGTTTTTAGTTTGAAAATTGGTTGAGAAAAGTTGAAAATGGTTTGGAAACATATAAAAGGTCATGTAATATTGACCCAAGGAGGGTTTTGATGATTTTTGGGAGAAAGAAGCAATAAAATCTCTATTTTTTCTACAAATCTGGGTATAACAGCCCTATTTCTTTGCTTGTCATGTGTTTGTATAGATAGATAATTATAGGAAATTGGGGATGAAATTAAATTGAGTTACCTTTTAGTTTCTTCTAGTGGTACTAAATTTTGTTAATATTTGAGTGAGATATTGCATTTTTTCTCTAGGTAGGTTCAAACCCTCCATAGGGTAAATAGTGTCAAAAAAAAAAGTATAAATCACCATTCCACCAGTGAAGATTATTTTAAATTAGTGGAATGGTATATGGTAAAATGTATTTAAAGATACATAATTTGAAAAGGAAGAGGATAATATCTGCCCATGTTTTGGTGATTCCTTAGGCCTATTATCCCTATGTAGCGGGCTGGAATTTATATTTGAGAAGCATAAAATTGTATTGTATCCATTGAGATTAGTATGGAAGATTTTTGGAAGGTTGAATGTGTTGGCATTATGGTGGTTTTTTTGAGTTCTTATGATGAGAGGTCATAAGGGATGCATAATTGGTTGTCATTGATGGAAATATTGCCAGTTAACATGATTGGAGCGACTGATAAGATCTTTACATGATTGATAATGGAAGAAATAGTTAAGTGCATTGACTGGTATTCAGGAAGAACAATTTCACTCAGAGAATTTGGCAGCAGTCGATTTGCAGTACAATTCAGGTGTTCTGATCTTAAAGGACATTTTTATATAGTCAGTGGAATCCATGATTCTGATCATGATAGTTATTTCATTAATTTGAGTGAATTATGTTTTTGATGAAGGAGAGAATATACATATTTGTCTACTGATCAGAGTTTCATACTAAATTGGTTAAGGCGGTGGATCTAAGGTGGAATATTGGTTATAAACATGGGCATTACGTTTGATATCAACATATTAGGTATTGTTGATGCTGATCTTGAGGTGGTTGGACAATACTTTGTGCTGACTATGGTGGAAATTTTCTAGGTTTTAAGCGACCTAAAGATAACACTATTTAAGATGATCTAAATCGTTTGATTTAGGGTTGCGATCATATTTTATAGTGGAGTGACCAGATTTTGAAGGAGTAGATATTAGTACAGTATCAGAAAGAAGAGAACTTATTGGATCTGATAGGCAAGGAGTGCTACTTCCAAATAATTCATCCTTTTGTTCCCTAGCAGTTGCAGCAAAAAAAATCCCTTAACTAGCTAAACTGGTGCAGGAGAACCCTAGACAAACTAAGTTTTCCTTTGGAATTCCTGGACTCCCTCAAGTCCCTAATAGTATTTAGGTCATGTTAGAAGCAAAGTTTTCATATTGGACATCTCTTGTAAGACCTAGTTCCAAGATTGGCATTTTATAAGCCCTTCGTCAACTATTGGTCAAGTGATGTCCAAAACCTAAATTATAGGTTATTTTCATGTTTTCCATGTTTTGATCCATTAGGGATCATAAGATATAGGTTTGGACCAAGTTTGGTCACTTAGAGTGCAAAATTGCTAAAAAGTTGTCAAGCAACTTCGACAACTTTTGTCAAAAAGTATAAAAACCATTCCCAAATGGCTAGTTGGTTTGAAACTAGATGTAACCATTTGGAATTCCTAAAAAATCCCTTATAGGTGGGTGGTAGGAGAACTGATGTAATTTTGGCATTCAATCAATAAAAACAACCATTTTTACTGCATTTTTGAGAAACAGTCAGTTTGTACGGACATGTACAGAAGTATTGGAAGGAGAGGCTGACAGATTAAGGTATCCCTATGTATTATATTTCATTTTCACTTGGTCTCATGGTCTAATCCTCTATCCATCAAGAGTTATCACATTTTTACTTTTCCTTCCTGGTTTGTAGGCCCTAAATCAAGGTTTCTTAGAAAATTATGCATATTTATTGTTTCCACCATGGGAATCTAATGGCCCTTGGTGGAAATCATGTTTTGATATTTCTCTTTAATATTATGCAGGTTGGGTTTGACAAAATGCAGAGAGATGGGTTTTCCATGATGCCCTAGGTGTACATGTCCATGTGTGCACCATCTAACAAATTAGGACAGTCCTCATAAATTTCCTTTGGGGATTCACCAAGACCTATAAATAAGTGTGGAAGACCCTCATGTATGCCCTCACATGTTACAATTGTTGGTTTGGGTATTTTTTGCAGGGAAATAGCACTTGTAGGTCAAATGCAAACCTAATTAGGCCTAATTGTCTCATCAAAACTAAGTGTTTTCCTGTCTTCCTTTCACTTCCATATTTTGGTGCTTAAGTCTAATCCATTTGGGAATAAAGGGCATATGAATCCCTATTCTATTGAGAAGGTTATGTGGGATAATCTAAAACTATGTCCGATTGCCTAACTGAAAAGGCTACAAGCAAGAAGTTGGGATTGCAAAGCAACTATGTTCAAAGGGTTGCACAAGTTTAATAGGATCATTGGATCCTTGTCTTAGGGGCCTAAATAGACCAAATCCTAGAGTATAGATCACCCTTGGTCCTTGGAGTCACTTTATGGGGAATTTGAAGAATTCTAGTTTTTGTGCCTAGTAACCAACTAGTGGAAGTTGAGGTTGAAGACTTGTGTGAGCCTAGTGATTAGGTTCCCCCTGTTGGGAGTAGGTTGTGATAACCTAGAACCAAGTCATTCCTACATTTTTGATAAGTGTAGTGGCACTTTTCATACTGGGAACACCTAGATTGGTGGTACAATTCTTGAGTTTGAAGATTTGAAACACCCACTTGTCTCTTTTGGGACTTTTGACTGCCTACTTTGCATCAAGTGGTATCAGAGCTATGTCTGCTCCTGAGGAAGAATAAATCCTTGCAAGGGTTACAAACATAGAACTTAAAAGGATGGTGAGAGAATAGAGGGCAGCAAATGCAGCCTTGACTAGGAGGCTTTAAGAACTCAAGAACAAAGTAGAGAGGGGAAAAAAAGACATGTCTGATGGGGAAGAAGGGAGTGATGAAGAAGATGACAATCCCGATCAGAATGAGAACATACCTGCAAACCAAATACCCCTCATAGATTCCCTAAAGTCTATAGGGAGAAGAACCATGGATGAGAAGTTGGACTTGCCAACTTTCAATGGAAAGATGAATGCAGATTTGGCCTTAGAATGGATTGAGGCCTTAACAAGCTTCTTTGAGTGTGAAGACATCTCTGAGAAACATAGAGTAAAGATGGAAAAATCCAGGTTGAAGGGAGAATCCCTAACTTGGTAGAATTTCATCCAAATAGAGAGGGTGAAGAATGGTAGAAACATGATCACTTCATGGAACAAGATGATAGCACCGATAAAGGAGACATATGTACCTAAAGATTATGGGTACAACTCCATAGAAGGAAGCAAAAACTAAAGCATAAAGACATGGATGTAGGCTCATACACCGAGGAGTTCCTAAAACTATGTATGAAGACTAATTCAACAGAGAATGAGGAAGAAAAGTTAGCAAGGTACATGAATGGTCTCAAATTATCCATTCAAGAAGAACTTAGCCTACACTGTGTTAGCTCTTTTTCTTGTAGGAATCAATTATAATGACAATAAGTGCCTGACCCTCTATACCCAACTCAGATTCATACATGAACAAGGCTAATTAACAAGGATAAAAATCCTTCTTCACTTCGGACTCCACAGACCCAGGCGGGTGTACCTATCTTCAGACTCACTGCTTAACAGTAAACCTTACAATGGATTAAGGACTTCCATCCTTCTTCCTTTTAAGGAGGGATAACCTAGTTGATTCACTCTCTAAGGAATCACTAAAATGAAACGCATCCTTTGAATACAATCAAACATGAATGCTCTCAGAAATAGAAATGTAAAGATTTAATTTGATTTAAAATTGATGATGAGAACTGCTTATCAGAATTTAGACCAGTGCCTAATCCCGGACAAAGAGTCTAATGAGATGTAAATCAACAGAAACCCAATTAATAAGAACACAAACAAGATCCCAGATAGAGTGCCTCACAAACTATCTTTTCACGTTCACATCTGCCTATCATATTTTCATACTAATACCTTGCCCTCTTGGATTGCTCATAAGACTGACTCCTTCCTTGAAGGAAGCTCATAAGTAACAACATAGTTACCTTATAACCAACATGTTTAGAATGCTTTATAGACCAAACATACAAGAGCATGAACAAAAATACAAAAAGACATCACAGATCTGAAACTGGAGATTCCACTGTATTTTATTAATGTCATTTTGCTTCAAAAACATTCAAAAGACACAAAGCTTTAAAATTCAACCATAATCTGATGTCTGCTATGCAGCTTTGAAATCACCATCCCTGTTACAGTGGAGAAAAAACCAGATATAGGAGAAAGGAAAAAACAAAATTCCATCACCGACACCTATCTATCCCAAGAAAATATCTGCAACTAAACTGAAATTGTGAGAATCTGATTTGATCTGGACTCAAATGGTCTGCAAAATCAGAATCTTCATTCTGAGACCTTTCCGATGATATATGATACTTGGTATATCGGATAAAATTTGCTCTCTGAATCTTGAATTCTAGTTTGCCTTCCCATGCATATTTTCAATTTTGAACTTTTAAATATTTAGAAATATTTAAAATTATGCACTAGTTCAATAGTTTGACTATTGAATAATAGCTAATTTTAATATTTCAATGTCACACACTCAAAAGCCTTTTAAAAATCATGTCAAAACCTTTTTCCAAAAAGTGACACGTGGCAGCCTCTGATTGGCCTGCAGATCCACTGGGTCCCATGTGTCTGAAGTGACAAGTGGGCCAGTGGCTTATTGGCTTATAGGTTAGATGGTGAGCATCTTCCCATTAAGCCAATAAGCAAAACCTTAGATCTTTTTGGAGTTGCACACTTTTTAGCCATTTGCCTTTTGTGATGAAATTAATCAAATAATTCCATTAATTCATTATTTCCCAGAATGAACCACAAGGTGACACTTGTCGCAAGGGCTTATTTGCTTATAGGTTAGATGGTGTGCATCTTTCCATTAAGAAAATAAGCAAACCGTTGGATCTTGTGGAAGATGCACACTTTTTAACCCTTTGCTTTTTGTGATGAATTTAATTGATTATTTCAATTAATTCATTTTTTCCCAGAATGAACCACAAGGTGACACTTGTTGCAAGGGCTTATTTGCTTATAGGTTAGATGGTGTGCATCTTTCCATTAAGCAAATAAGCAAACCCTTGGATTTTGTGGAAGATGCACACTTTTTAACTCTTTGTTGAAAGAATTTCAAAATAAAAATAATATGAAATCTGCACATCTCACCAAAATGCGCCAAGTGTCACCCTCTAATTGGTCCATAGGTCCACTTGGCGCCACATGTCAATTTCTGATTGGTCCTTCTGAAAGACACTGCAATTGTGCCACTTGGCACCTACTAGGTGCCATGTGGCGTCCTCTAATTCGCTGATTGCCAACTGAGTGCCACATGTCATTTAAACTTTTTCATGTCATTTGTGTTTTTTCATCCAAATATGGGTAGGGCCCACCACACATTACCTTCTCCAACCAAGAGGCCCACTAAATGGCCTCTTGGTTCTTTTACTTATTTCATGTATTGAGGGTTTTAGTATATAAAGACTTAAAACACCCCCGCATAGCAAATGTGGGATATATCTTTTAAGTATTTCTAAGCTTTTAAAATCTCTGTGCGTGGTTTCACCTTCATTTTACCTTTGAAACTTACAATACCCACCTTCACACTCTGCGCTGACCTCCATTCATTGCGCAGACTCTCATTCCGTTTGTTGTATCATTCCTCCTTTATGCATTAGATCTTTTGATTTAAACTCCAGGCAGCTCCTTTAATACACACAGCCTTTATATTTTCAATGCTTTGTCATCACATTGCCTTTGCTCCATGTGCTGAATGTTGTTTTGGAGTTTTACCATCCTTTTAAGCACTCTGCGCAGAGAAATAGCTTTACATCTGCGGATTGCATTCTGCTTGAAACATTTTCAAAGTCTTTTCCAATTTCCATGTTATGCGCCAGCTGGGAAGATGCCAGCAGAGGTTGTTGAATTTGGCTTTACATTAGCCAAATTGCACTTGCCTTGCCTGTTGTTTCCACGCGCTGCCTCTTACATACCCTCAACGTGAGTTGCATTGCTTGAAGTTTCTACAACCCTTCAACAAATCTATTTTGTATACATTCTGCAATCATCGCATGAGATGGCGTCTCTTTGAGGCATGCTATCAAATAGTCTGCATGCCTTGTCTATCTATTCCCATGCGCTGACTCCCTTCACATATCCTTAGCGTGAGATTTCCACGCTTTCACCAAACGATTACATTGCTTGAAAGTGTCCAAAGCCTTATCAACCAATGCGCAGGCCTCCATCTTAAAACAGTTTAGATGCCTTGTGTATGCTTCCACGAATGCATTAGCAGTTCAAGTTGCAGAGGATGTTTGCAGTTTTTAAATGTTTAACATGCTTATTAGCTCATCCCCAATTAGCACTGATGGTACCATTGCGAAACTGAGCAGATAAATTTTTAAATGCTTCAAATTGTTTTTCATCACCTCCCAAACCCGATTGGATACTCTTAATTTGTGCTCTATTTGCAGCACGTGTCTCCTCCACTCTTAATCCTACGCAGCATTATAATACTATTTCATTACTTTAAAACTTAAGAAATCCTTCACATGCTTGTCCTCTGTGCAGGAATTTTAACCATTTTGTAATTGCCACATGTACTGGCCATGTCTCATAAAATAACGTGGGGTTTGGTTTTGATATTGCGCAGCCTTCTCTATATCATGCGCTGGCATTATTATCCTGCTTCATTTAATTGCACAGGTCTCTCTCTGGATTGAAAAATTCCTGCAACATGTATTGGCTTTAAAGATTTAAATCCTTCCCTTGTTTAGTACATGCGATAGTCTTCCTTTATCTGGTTTTATTTCTGAAATATTGATTCCAACTTTTTCATTTTCATCAAAAGATCACTCACATTGGGCCTTCCAGAGCATACCCATGTCCACCAAGCTCATTCTTTGTAGTCCATTCTTTAAGCCACTTCTTGACTCAGCCATCTTAATAGTCAGATTTGAGCCTTTTGAGGGAAGAGTTCCAATCCCTCCCAAAACTTGTGCTTTGTTTGCTAGCCCACATGCAAATATCGTGCCGTCGAATCCCCAACTTTCGTCTACTTCTGACATAAGGGGCAAAAAATAATTTACAAATGTCTTTTGGTTTCAATCTAACTAGCGGCCAATGAAAATAACATTTTATCATCTTGCGACTTGATCTCAGTTTCAGCAAGCCTCTGGAACTGGCCTTAAAAACTGATGAAAACAAGCAACCCGACCTTGACACTGGGCACACACATTCCATGGTCGACATTCTTCCATACTGCAAAGCGGTAGCTGACAGAACCCAACTGGTCCAAAGATTTTAATCGCCCAAGTCGCCTCTTTACAACAATTCTACAAATCACCCTGTCAGATAGCGGTAAACGCACTTGGTTTTGACTTTGAAAACAAGTCAAATAGTCGCCTGAGAACTCGAGCTTTTGGATACTGGAAATATGTTATATGGATGATACAGATCCAGAAGGGTGCCCCTTGAAAATTATCCAGACACATTTGGCGACCCCTCGAAAGTAGCCACTTGAAAATGCTGGAAACCGAAAACATAAGGAATACCGATTTCTGCATATGGAAAGAAACTTGGAAAGTGTGCAAACAAAACCCTCAGGATCTGAGACCTGGCAAACTTGAATTAAATTTTGTCTATAATTCAAGGAAACCACTTGCCTAATCTGACCAATCACAACATTCAAGATATAACCTTGCAAACAGGGGCTCTGACCAAGTTGTGCAACTGATTTGCATCAAATTATTAGAAACTGCAAACGGAATCGGATTGGCAAATTGGACAAACGGATTCATCATGACCTAAAAATCATCAAGATAGCACATTTCCATGCCTATAATATAGGGGAGCTTTCAATTATCCATTTCATTCAACCAAGTGTGAAATTGTAAAACCTCAAAGTAGGTCATTCAGAAATCTGCATTTGACAGTTTGGCACACTGATAGAAACTGCAAACGGAATCGGATTAGCAAACTGACCAAATGGGCTTATCATGACCTGAAGACGGAGAATCAATAATTATTTGACCTCTGTAATGGATTACAAAAGGAATTTTTTCAATTAGGTCATAAGGTCAAAAGTTACAGTCAGTCCAACAGGGCTACTCAGAATTCTGATCAATTGCACAATGCATGACAACAACAAACTACCAACTTTGAGGGATTTGAAAACTAGTCAAAACATATCAAAACGACTTGGGATTCAAAACATAGGTTCTCTGATACACATACTCAACATCCCCAAAGTGGTGGGCTATGACACTCAACAAGACACAAGATATTCAAATGCGAACTAAGCCATTTACAACAGATTAACACTTGGGCATAAATGCAGAATTTGAGAAGTGCTCAAAACAAGACATCACAGAACAACTCAAAACTTGAAATTAATCACCTGGGATGTCTTCAAATGTCAAAACAAAGGTGATTAGCACTTGACATGCATGGTAGACCTCAACATTTCATCAGGACAAATGGGCTCAAAAAGCACTTTAGGGGATCAAAATGCAAAATTTCAATATGGTACTTCAAAAACCCATACTGCTTTTTTCAGTCCCAACACACTGCCCTACATCATTAAACAAATGTTATCAAATGGAAATCAAAGTAGAAGAGAAATGGAAAATAAAACAAGATTTTGGAAAAGGGAAGAGCAATGATAGTGGAAAGAATTTTAGAGGCAGAGGTACCTCTTGGAATAGAGGACAATATAGTGGCAGCAGCAACAAGACCCCTAACCAAGGCCAAGGAGATAAAGAAAATAATGAATCCAATTTCAGAGGAAACTATAGAGGAAGGAGACCTTTCAATAGAGGGAGAACAAATGCAGGAAGAGGAAATGGACCTCTGAAATGTTACTACTGCAACCAACTTGGACACCATGGAGGAAGGTGCCCTGAGAAAAGGAATAACAACAATCAAGGGGAAAGGAGGACACAAATCATTCAAGAGGATAAGAAAGAGGACAACACAAAAAAAAGGGATCTAAAACTAGAGTAAGGAGCATTTCTAATGATGAGACGGGTTTTCCTACAAGTGCCACAAAACCAAGAACCACCTCAAAGGAAGAACCTCTTCAGGACAAAAATCAAATGTCATGGAAAGGTATGTAATCTACTGATAGATTCTGGTTCAACTAAAAATTTAGTGTCTTTTGAAATGGTTCAAAAATTAAATCTACCTAAGAAACCACACCCCTTTCCCTACCATGTCTCTTGGCTAACCAAAGGTCAACAAACTTTAGTAATTGAACAAGCATGGGTAGAATTTTCTATAGAAGATTTCAAATATAAAGTACTTTGTGATGTAGTGGAAATGGATGCTTCCCACATCCTACTAGGTATAACTTGGAAATATGATGTGGATGCCACACATAATTGTAGGAAGAACACCTACTCCATCACCAAGAACGGGGAAACTTTCACCAGGAAGCCCCTGCCTGATGCCAACACAGAGAAAGAACCTAATGTTATCACCTTGGGTGAAAAGGAAATGCTGCATGTATTAAAAGAACCAGAGACTGAAGCTTTTGTCCTAATTTCTAAGCCCAAGGATAGCACAAGATTTGATGATAAGGATCCCATACCAAATGAAGTTAAGGAATTGTTAAATAAATATAGTGATGTCACTTCTAGTGACCTGCCTATAAGCCTCACTCCCTTAAGAGATATCAATCATCAAATAGATCTAATACCTAGCTCCTCCTTACCAAATAAAGCACCTTATAAGATGACACATACTCAAAATGTAGAGATTGCAAGATAAATCAGTGAGTTGCTTGAAAAAGACTGATTCAAAAGAGCCTTAGCCCATGTGTTGTCCTATCAGTCCTAGCACCCAAGAAAGATGACAAATGGAGGTTATGTACATAAAGTAGGGCCTTAAAAAAGATCACCATAAGATATAGATTTCCCATCACAAGAATGGAGAACTTAATGGATTGATTAGGAAATGCGTGTTACTTCACAAAAATTGATTTAAAACTAGGATGTCACCAAATTAGAATAAAGCCAGGGGATGAATGGAAGACTAAATTTAAAACAACTGAATGTATTTTTGAATGGTTTGTCATGCCTTTTGGGTTAAGCAATGCCCCAAGCACATTCATGAGGCTCATGAATGACATTTTCATTGATTTTATTGGAAAATTTTTTGTAATCTATCTAGATGACATATTGATTTACAGTCATAGCAGAGAAGAACATCTTGGACATGTGGAATAGGTTTTGAGGAGACTTCATCAGAACAAGTTAGTGATTAACTTGGAAAAGTGAATTTTTATGAAGAAGGAACTTGTGTTCCTAGGGTTTTTCATCTCACAAGGCACCCTAAAAATGGATCCCGAAAAGGTTGAAGCAATTGTCAATTGGCCTCCACCAAAGAACCAAGGTGATGTTAGAAGTTTTCATGGTCTTGCCACTTTTTATAGAAAATATATTAAAAATTTCATTCATGTATGTGCACCTATGTTGGACACCATTAAAGGTGGTAAAAAGATTAAGTTTGTATGGACTAAAGAGGCTAGTGATGCTTTCTAATACCTCAAGAATAGGGTATCCCAATATCCAATCCTAACCCTACCTGATTTTAACAAAGTGTTTGTTGTGGAGACATATGCAAGTAATTTGGTGTTAGGTGTTGTCCTAAGCTAAGAAAGTAAGGTTGTGGCTTTCTTTTCTGAAAAATTAAATGATGTAAAGAAAAAGTACTATACTTATGATTTAGAGTTATATGCCATGGTCCAAGCACTTAAAAAATGGAGGCATTATTTTCTCCCAAAGGAGTTTAAAGTTTTCACTGATAACCATGCATTGAGTTTCTTCAATACTCAGGACAAACTAGGGGTTAGACATATAAAATGGTTGGAACAACTGTAGGCATACACCTTCAATATAAAGAACAAAAAGGGACTAGCCAACAAGGTGGCTGATGCACTTAGTAGAAGGGTTCGATTGATTGAAGAAGTTCAACTTCAGAGTGTAGGAATTGACTCACTCAAACACTTATATGCAAGGGATCCAGATTTTGGAGAAGCCTTTGAGGTATGCACAAATCTAACAGGTAGGTATCACATTGACTTTTGTGAATTTCTATTCCAAAACAATCTCTTGTTTAAAGGGGCTCAGTTATGCATCCCCAAGTGTTCCATGAGAACAAACATAATCATAGAAAAGCATTGTGATGGCATGGGAGGTCATTTTGGAAAAGACAAGACAACATGCTTGGTTAAGAGAAGTTATTTTTGGCCAAAATTGGGTAAGGATGTTAGAAAATTTGTTGAATCATGTTCCATATGTCAGCAAGCTAAAGAAGTAACCACTAACCAAGGCTTATACCATCCTCTACCTATACCCACTAGACCTTGGGAGTCCATCTCCATGGATTTTGTAATGGGTCTACCAAGAACAAAACATGGGTATGATAGCATTTTTGTTATTGTTGACAGGTTTAGAAAAATGGTGCATTTTTTTTCCTTGTAAAAGCACAAATGATGCCTCACACATAGCACATCTCTTCTTCAAAGAAGTAGTCAGAATTCATGGATTACCTCAGACAATAGTTTCAGACAGAGATGTTAAATTTCAAGGACATTTTTGGATGACTCTTTTCAAAAATCTTGGCACAAATCTGACCTATAGCTCTGCCTATCACCCACAAATAGATGGGAAAATAGAGGTGGTCAATAAGTCACTTGGAAATCTTCTAAGGTGCCTCACAAAACAATATACTCAAAGTTGGGATATGATACTTCCCCAAGAAGAATTTTGTTTTAATGACTCTTTAAATAGGTCTACAGGCAAAACACCTTTCCAAACTATCTATGGCCTACACCCCAAGGGTCCTCTAGACTTAGTAGACTTAGAAGATCTAGCAAAGCTAATCACCAAAGTTCAGGCAGAAGTAAAAGACACATTGCAGCAGTCCACCATGAAATACAAAGCTCATGAAGATAAGAAAAGGAGAGAGATTCATTTCCAGATTGGAGATAAGGTATGGGCATACCTAAGGAAAGAGAGACTACCCAAGGGAAAATAATCAAAGATACACATGAAGAAAGTTGTACCATGCACCATTCTCAATAAGATGGGTGAAAATTCTTATAAAATCTCTCTTCCTCCTACCGTATTGATCTCTCCTTTATTTAATGTTGCAAACCTCACCCATTACAAATGTGTTTCAGATGTAACAAATGTGCAGGGTCCATAGGATGAGGAAGATGGAGACTATGTAAAAAATATTCCACAAAGAAAATCAGTGGAATTGGAAACAATTCTTGAGTCCAAAGTGCTGAAGAAAACAAGGAAATAGAAGTATATGCAATACCTGGTCAAGTGGAAAGGACTCCCTAATATTGATGCTACCTGGATGACAAAGGAGAAAATCAAACAACATGGCATCACTCTTGATCAGTGGACCTCAAGTGGGAACTTGAGTTCAAATCCTCATGGGGAGTATGGTGTAGGAGAACCCTAGACAAACTAAGTTTTCCTTTGGAATTAATGGACTCCCTCAAGTCCCTAATAGTCTTTAGGTCATGTTAGAAGCAAAGGTTTCATATTGGACATCTCTTGTAAGACCTAGTTCCAAGATTGGCATTTTATAAGCCCTTGGTCAACTTTTGGTCAACTAATTTACAAGACCTAAATTATAGGTTATTTTCATGTTTTCCATGTTTTGACCCATTAGGGATCATAAGATATAGGCCTGGACCAAGTTTGGTCACTTAGACTGCAAAATTGCTAAAAAGTTGTCAAGCAACTTTGACAACTTTTGTCAAAAAGTGTAAAACCCATTCCTAAATGGATAGTTGGTTTGAAAAATGGATGTAACCATTGGGAATTCCTACAAAATCCCTTATAGGCAGGTGGTAGGAGAACTGATGTAATTTTGGCATTCAATCAATAAAAACAACCATTTTTACTGCATTTTCGGGAAACAGTCAGTTTGTACAGACATGTATGGAAGTATTGGAAGGAGAAGCTGATAGATTAAGGTATACCTATGTATTAGATTTAATTTACACTTGTTCTTATGGTCTAATCCTCTATCCATCGAGAGTTATCACATTTTTACTTTTCCTTCCTAGTTTGTAGGCCCTAAATCAGGGTTTCTTAGAAAATTGTGCATATTTCTTGTTTCCACCATGGGAATCTAATGGCCCTTGGTGGAAATAATGTTTTTATATTTCTCTTTAAGATTATGCAGGTTGGGTTTGACAAAATGTAGGGAGATGGGTTTGCCATGATGCCCTAGGTGTACATGTCCATGTGTGCACCATCTAGTGATTTAGGAGAGTCCTCATAAATTTCCTTTGGGGATTCAAAAAGACCTATAAATCAGTGTGGAAGACCCTCATGTATGCCCTCACATGTTCCAATTATTGGTTTGGTTATTTGCTGCATGGAAATAGTACTTGTAGTGCAAATGCAGACCTAATTAGGCCTAATTGTCTCATCAAAACTAAGTGTTTTCCTGCGTTCCTTTCACTTCCATGTTTTGGTTCTTAATTATAATCCATTTGGGCATAAAGGGTATCTGAATCCCTATTCTATTTAGAATTTTATTTTGGATAATCTAAACTAAGTCTAATTTCCTATCTGAAAAGGCTACAAGTAAGAAGTTGGTATTGCAAAGCAACTATGTTCAAAGGGTTTCACAAGTTGAATAGGACCATTGGATAATTGTATTAGGAGAATAAATAGACCAAATCATGGTTTTTAGGTCACCCATGTTCCTTGGAGTCACTTTATGGGGAATTTGAATAATTGTAGTTTTTGTGCCTAGTAACCAACTAGTGGAAGTTGGGGTTGAAGACTTGTGTGAGTCTAGTGATTAGGTTCCCCATGCTGGGAGTAGGTTGTGATAACCTAGAACCAAGTCATTCCTACATTTTTTATAAGTGTAGTGGCACTTTGCATACTAGGAACACCTGGATTGGTGGTACAATTCTTGAGTTTGAAGATTTGAAGTACCCACTTGTCTCTTTTGGGACTTTTGAATGCCCACTCTGCATCATGAACCCTAATAGGTTATTATTGTAAATCCTTTAACAAGGTAACTTCTTAATTGGGGTTTTGAAATCCTCTTACGAAGTAGATCATAAATGATCTGATTGTACTCCTAATAGTGTACTAGTCACTCCTAACAAGGTGAACCCCCATAAAGGGTATTTTTAGCTCCTAACAGGGCATACTCATTTAATGTAGTTGTGGGCTTATGGGTGTCATCCCCGCCATGGTTTTATGCCTCTTAGAATGGTTTCCACATGAAAAATATGTGTATTATGTGTGTTTCTTATGTTGATGCTTGATGTTATTTACTTCTGTTTGATATCATCATTTGTGTGTTTCATTATTTGGAAGTTGTTGGTTAACTTTGTTAGATCAGTGGTGAAAATTATTAACTACTTGGTTACACTGATTCACCCCCCCTCTCAGTGCTTCTAAATACTAACAACTGGTATCAGAGATTTGGTCCTCTTGATATTAAGCTTAACCACTTGAGGAAAAGATTTCTAAAATCTAACATGGAGAGATATATGTATGATAAGCAGCTTGAGGATGCAAACATACTAATCAATGAATTGAAGGATAAGATGAGGAAATCCCTTGCAAAGAGAAGAGAACTTATTGAGAAATTGAGTGAAAGCCAAGATTACTTTGAAAAACTCTCTAAAGGTAGTATGTATGAAGAATTTGAGGAAGAAATTGTTGATCTGATGAATAAAAATAATGAACTTAAAGGAGAAGTGGCAAATCTGAAAAGAGAGCTTGAAATTCAGTCTGTCAGGATGTGTGAAGAGCTTGAAGGAAGAAGATCTATTGAGGATGCCAAGAAAACTGTTGAAGATGCCCTAAAGGATAAAGATGAAACCCTAAAAAAAATTTGGAGCAACTACTAAGATCATAGAAAGAGGTTGGTGTATTGCATGAACACTTACATGACACAACTGAAGAAAATGATGATATTGTAAGAGATAATGAGGGAATGAGGAAAGATAATGAGAGGCTAAAAGAAGAGCTTAAATTTTCAAATGATCTTCTGGATAAATTCAATAAGAGTTCTGCAAAACTTGATGAACAACTTGGAAGTCAGAGGAGGAATGGAGAGAAACAAGGTCTAGGTTTTTCAAACTTTGAAGTTGGTGAATCATCTAGCACTAAGGACATCAATGCAGGAGACAAAAAACACCCAAGGTGAATAACAACACTGGTAAGAGAAGGTATAGCTTATATGTTTTAATTTTCATAAGGAAGGTCATACTGCAAATGTATGTTGGTTTAAACCTATTGGTCCTAATGTTAGACCTAGAGGTCCTAATGCTAGATCATGAAATTCGTATGGTAGAACTGATAACTAAATTCCTAGATCTAATGCATTTTATGGAGTTTGTTATTATTACAAAAAAATGGGACATGGAAATGATGAGTGCAGGGCCAAAATTAGAAACTAGTGGTCATATGATTATAATAGTCAGAGACCTAACAATCAATTTAATTGATTAGATGTTAGTTGTTCTACTTGTCACAACTCTGTAGATGTGGCTATGAATTCTAGATTAAGGTTAGCTAGAGGAAATTATAGTCCTTGGAGAAAAACATGTATGACTTGTTATTTTTGTAACAAAGTTGTTCATGTTTCTAGAACATGTAGAGCAAAGATGAATACCAGAGGTCAACTTACGAACAAGGTTGTAAATGATAAAGGGAAGAAAATTTTTGATGTTGAGGAAGTCAGAAATGAGATGAAAACTACATGGGTGGAGAAAGGTGAATTGAAATCTTCTAAGTTAACTGAGAACTCCACAACTTCAGGAAATGTGGAGACTTCATTGGTGAGCTAAAACTAGTATTGACTTAGGGGGAGCACTAAACAAAACAAATCCTAAAGAACCCCATATGTGCATGAACGGTAAGATTAATATACATAATGAGATACCTATTTGTGATTTGAATGATGGTTATTAAAGATTAAGTGTTGTATTTCCTTTTGTGTATGCATATAATGGTTGTTATGTTTTAACTGTTGTGACTGGTGTAAAGTACTATTAGACCATTGTGTATAACGACTACATTCTCAATGATATAAAGGTGGAAAAGAAATATCATTTGTTACTTTTCATTCTAAGGAGTTTTACTAGAGAACTTTTTCATTACTAAGTGATTAAAGAGTGTTGTGTGTCTGAGTATTGTGAATTCAAGTGGTGAATTGTTTCAATTATTGAAGAACACCAATTGGTGAAGTTGAAAGGTTATTTCTTGTGCGATGATGATTTTGTAGAAGTGTTATTATAGAGAGTTTATTGTTGACATTATGGATACCCTTTTGTTTGTTGACATTGTTTATGATTCAAGACCCATATTCAAGTTACATCCTTTGAAGGAAAACAAGAATGACGCAATGGGTGTCCTATCCTTGATACGCTATTGTGTATTGCTGATAGAAGATATTTGATCATTCATCTACTGTAAGCTGGAAGATCTTTGAGCTTACAAGATCTACAATGAGTTTACTAATTTGTGCAATGAGAAAGGTTTAAAGAACAATCATATGCATGTGATGCACAAAGGTTTTACATATTTGGCTAAGATTATTGATGATTTTCATCTAGATTGGATAAGATATGTATTGAGAAGAGTTCATGATCAATTCATTTGGTTGGAAAAGACACACAATATTACAAAGGAGATAATCAATAAAGTTACTGGGTTCAACACGACCGGTTAGCCACCAAATATTCAAACTATAGCTGCAAATTTGGTTACCCATTTGACCAAATCCAAACAAGATCATCGAGCTATGACTATCAAAGACATTGAAGATGATGAAGTGAGATTTTCTTCAATGGTCGTAGGGTATAAAGTGTACCAATCTAGTCAGTTGAACATTGTACCTGGTGGATTAATTCATGTTGCCTACAGAATGGTGAAGGGAGATGCTAAATAAGACCTATGCAAAATGTTGAGGAGCCAATTCTTCGTAAACATGGAAAGGATCAAGAAGGATAAGAAATAACATTCAAATATAGATCACTCCTAGTATGTATATTTTACTTGCAGAATCAATTTCTTGGAATAGGTCAAATCACATGGTTAGAAGATAAACCAGTAGTAATGCAAATTAAGCAATGTATCAGGATGTTAGGAAATAATTTTAATATTGTCATGTGGGGATATTTTAAATATTTTCAAGAGAAAATGCACATGAGAGAGATAATCCCAAATGATAATGTTGAAAATATAAAAATGATATTTGTTTTGTAGTAGATATAGATACCTGTATGTTAAAAGCAATGCAACCTAGGACATTTTGGGCACCAGCTATGGGATATGAGGTAGATGGTGATTTAGTCACTATTCATCTCAATGTACTATTTGTTGTGGTTCCACAACACACACTCTATTTTTGCCAATTGGCCATGGGCCCCCATTATTTTTCTTGTTTTTGTTCCTTTTTTTCCTTTGGTTTTTGTTTGGTCTTCTAATTTTAGGTTTTTAGATCAAACCCTTGCTAGAGAAGTCTTTTTTGGCCTTTCGGCCTTTCGGTAATCTATGGAACTTTAAATGTATGAAATCTAAAACCCCAAAATCGAGCGATCTAAGGGGAAAGTCATCTTTCAAAATTTCTCCCTCTGAAACCCCGATGATGTGTGACTCATAGGATTTGCTCTTTCGGCCTCAGAAAGTGTGAAACCTGAAGATGACATCACCAGTCTAAGTATTTATAAAAGAAGTTAAGGGTTTGATTTTCTTCATTCTATGACTTCTTTTTCGAGCTTCAAGTTTTTCTTCATTTTTATGGAAAGTGGCTTCCTTCTTCTGGTTTGGTTAGATTGATTGCACTTGTTCTGCTTCTATCTTGTCAAGCTCATTACAGAGTTCTTCCCGTGCCCTCATTTTTGTAGGTAGGGTTTCATTCTTTGTTTTTGTTTAGGTTTTGTTTTTGTTTCTTGGTTTTCACATTCTAGGTTTGGTTTTAGGTTCGAGGTCTTAGTTTTTTGGTTGTTTAGTTCTTGTTTTGGTTTGTTTCACTCAGTGTTGAGTGCTTTGAGTCTCTGGTCTAGGGTTTCTTGTATTTTTCATTTCTCAATCATTTATTGTCTCCTAGGTTTTCGGCCCCCAAAAGGCCGAAATAATCCAATCATCAAACTCAAAAAAATCAAAGGAAGCTGCTAAGTCAATTTTGGACTTGTCATACTTTTAGCCTCCATAAATCTCTATATCGGCGAAATGTTGAAACACCGAAGTTAGGAAAAGGTCCACTCATTTTGCATTTTTTGGCCTTTTGGCCTTCGAAGCTCCATCCTTCTCTGAAACTTAAAAGCATTTAATTTTATGGCTTCCAATTACCTATTTTCACTTTCACACCTTCGCACACCGATTTCCTTCACATCTTTCACACTTTGAAATGCCATAACCAAGCATTCACTAAGAACCCATCGTTTTCCCTTTTGGAGGCTGATTCTATCTTTCGTGTCTGAACCTCTGAATATCTAAAAAACACAATAAATCTTATTTATGATGGTTTAAGGATTCTAAGTTTGGTTCTCTGGGTTTTCTGAGTTTTTCTTTCTTAGGTTGTAGTTATTTTCAATAAGTGTTTGTTGATAGTTGCATGTTTTCTTGAAGAATTCCAGAAAAGAGAGTTGGCTCACCAATGAAGTGTAGACGTCTAACATCATCCTTATATTAGTTTAATTAATATTCCCTTAGAATTATAATTAATTTTAATTAATTAATTATATTTGTTATGTTCTTCTATTTATTTAATTAAATTTATTTAATTAAATATAATTCACTTTCCTTAGTATTTAAATTTAATTTAATTACTATCTCCTTTGATGTATTAAATTTTATTTATATACATTCCCCTTCATTAGTCCCCTTTAAATAATTTTTTAATTTATTTATTCCTCCACATGACTTAAATTCTGCTAAACCAAATTAATCTAAATTTTAAATTTAGATTAAGCTAATTTGAACCTAGATCCTACCCTACCTCACATCACTCTCACCAAATAGACCTACTCACTAATTAACCAAAGTTAATTAGGCTAATTTCTTGATTCCTAAAACAATTAGTCCTAATTATTTGCTCACACATGTGTGAGCAAATTTCTAAAACTCACCTTTTCCAAATAATCCTTATTTAGTGCCAACAAGGTTTCTTCCACCCATGATGACACCTTCTTACACTTTCTAAAAGTGTTTCATTGGTCCAAATCTCTTATACCTCTTACAAGATCCTTCACATGTGTACTTTAAGTACACTTTGACCCATCACATCAAAAGTTGCTCACACATGTGTGAGAAAAGTGGCTCTCTTACATGGCTTATGTGTCCCTCATGTGGCACCTATGTGGATGCCACTTGAGCTCCACCTCATCCAAGCCCTCTCTCTCCTCCAAAAAATCTATAAATAGAGGCCATTGTATAGAGCAAATAATCTCCATTTTATGCATTGTTATCATTCTAGTTTAGTTCTAGAGCAATTTAGCATTTTTCATAGCAATCTTATTTCTTAGTTCATGTTTATTTCATTTTTGGATCTAGATATCACATCTTAGGTCCATAATGGAATGAATCTTAGTTATTTTTTCTCATCTTGCATATCAATTTAGATTAGTTTTTGCATCCATCAAATCATT
>MU227411.1:440963-488344 GCA_018584345.1 Thuja plicata
ATCATTCAAGCCCTAGATCTAGCCATCATGATGGTGTGATCTTCCTTCAAGATCCTTTGTGCATCCTCAAGACTCTTTCATTACTTCTTCAAGGTGGATTCCAAGCATACAATCATGGAGGTTTATGTTTTCTAAATTCCAATCTTTCATACTTACGTTTGAATTACATTGGCATATCTATTCAATATCATAGCTTCATTGTTAGATTCAATTTACTACTTGCTAGCATTCTGTACTTTATTGATTTCAAGGTTAATTCCTAAATTGGGGTTTGACTAAGGAAAACCCCTCCCCCATAACAAAAAATCCTCTTTTTCTTGTAGGTATAGGTTCAAGACTGAATATTTGAGACCAGATCTGGATACCCTTTTCAGCTTTCTTTCAGACGACGCGAACAGAGTCACTTTCAGATCTGTGTAGGTCAGGGTTGACATTATTGGGTCAGGGTTGACATTTGTGGGTCAAGGTCGACCTTTTTCATAAGATGAAATTAGAATGGAAAAATATTTCTGGGTTTTGTTCACCTCTGCGTTTACTTTCCGAATCATACTTTGGAATTTCCAGAAACTGAGTATAGAGCCCAGAAAATAGCATTCTTTAATCTACAATATTTCAAGGTTAGTAATTTTCTATCATTGATTTCAATTCAAATCCTTAATCATTCTAAATTTATCACACATTTACATTCACACACACCACATTTTTAAGAGGGAAACCTAGGATCTCCTTCTTTATTATTATTTCCAATAGATTGATTCATTTATGTATTAATCCATTTTGGGTTGATCAATTTGGATCCTTCCTTTGTGCATTTGAGAATAAAAGGGGAATATCTTATCTTTCCCTCCACTCTAAACATTAAATGTAAAGGTGATAAGTGATTTGAGTATCAAAACACTCTTATTCTATTAACATCATTTTTCTTCCTTTACAATATCTTACTAGGACGACCATGGATACATGCTATCAAAGGTGTACCCTCTACTTATCATCAATGTCTAAAGTTCCCACATCACAGTAGAGAAATCACAATTCCTAGAGATCTTGAGCCCTTTCAATACGACAAGAGACTGGAAGGAAAACAATCTAACTATTGTCCATTGAATGAGTTTGGCCGATATTCTAATCAAGAAACCCCTGTTTCAAACACTCCCTCAGTTCCAGAAAAGACATCAAAAACACCAACTGAGAAATCCAAAGGAAAGGAAAAAGTTACTAAAGACAAGGTTATTGAAGACAAACCCTCTTCATCTGAAGCAAAAGCCACCTTTATAGATCAAGTCATGGGAGAGTATAAATTTGAAAGTGCTCTATGTATTGGGAAACTCCCTTTGTCTCCAAAGTCTTATGGAAGACCATCATCATTACCCCCCTCTAAAGACAAAGCACTTATGCATTGAAAGACAACCACTTTTGAACATTGGGGGTCCCTATCATATGAACACATGGAGTACAATGTCCTTGATTGGCTCTATAGTGGTGAAGAAGAACAACCTGTAACTTTCCTCAAAGGAAAGTATCCTAAGGTTACTCCCATTGTCAAAAGCATGGGATATCATGGTATTGGCCTTGGAGCTAATGAAATAGGTAAGAAGAAGATCATAACAGCCAATGGCTATCCTAAATGACATGGATTGGGTTCCATAGATACCAAGACCAACTTCACTAAGGATTACTGTTTAGCTACCTCAGATTCAGAAACTGAGGAAGAGTTCTTCAAAATAAATTTCCACTATGTTGAAGATGACCTAAAAAAAAATAACCATGTCTTTACTATCACCCAAGCTGACCTTTCATCCCCTCATCTACCCCTCACAAAACCTGAATTAATTGACTGGGATCAGCAAGACTCATCACTAGCTTTGGACGTTTGTGATTCAGATGCAGTTTTAGCCCTCTTTGGACTTAATAATCTCTGAGAGTATGAACATTAGATCCACTACAGTGAACAAACCTACTTCGGTAGCCAAGTCAACTCTCTCAGTCACAAAAATGAAAAAGAAAATAAAAATAAAAAAAATGAAAATACATCCTCTGGTGAAAACCTCTCACAGGCACCTTTGGATGAAGAAAAAGATAAAATAAATGATGCTTCCTCTAGTGAAAAACTTTTTGAGGTGCTAGAGGAGGGAGAGGCTGACTTTTTGTTTATATCCTCAGAACCTTAAGTGCCCTCTATGATTATTGAAGACACTATTACAATCAATTTGGGCATAGAAACAGACCTACACATCACCTACATTGCAGTTTCTCTCAGTGATCAGGAAAAGAAAGGCATGACAACGTTCTTGCATAAACATAAAATGAACTTTTCCTTGATTTACAAAGACATGCCTGGGCTAGATATAGATCTTGTCATGCATCATCTTTCTGTAGATCCAAGTGTAAAACTTGTTAAGAAAAAACTTCGCAAGATGCATCCGCAAGTTGCACTGGTAGTCAAAGTAGAACTTTAGAAAATGCTGGATGTTGAAGTAATCAGACCAATTGATTATCTTGAATGGGTTTCTAATATTGTACCAGTAGGCAAGCCTACTAGGGGCATTTGCATTTGCACTTATTTCATAGATCTAAATGTTGCATGTCCCAAGGATGATTCTCCACTCCCAAATATTGACATTATAGTGGATTTGACTGCCAGACATGAAATGTTGTCACTTATGGATGGCTTCTTAGGTTACAATCAGATTAGGATAGCACCAAAAGACCAGCACACAACCACATTCATAACCCATTGGGGTACTTTCTATTATCAGGTAATGCCCTTTGGCCTTAAGAATTCAGGAGCCACTTATCAATGAGCAATGACTACCATCTTCCATGACCTTTTACATTTCATCATGGAAGATTATGTGGATGATCTTTTAGGAAAATATAAGACAAGGGAATCACATATTTCTATCCTTACTACCATTTTTGAGCAGTTGGAGAAGTATAAGCTTAGGTTTAATCCTAAGAAGTGTGTCTTTGGAGTACAATCTAGTAAGCCGTTGGGATACATTGTGTCACAACATGGAACAGAAGTGGATCCAAAGAAATTAAAAGAAATCCTAGAAATGCCACTACCCAAAACATTGAAACAATTGCACAGTTTACAAGGAAAATTGCAATCAATCAAAAGATTCATGTCACAACTGGAAGATAAGGTGCACTTGTTCTCTCATCTCCTACGCAAGAATATCAAGTTTCAGTGGGATTTCTTATGTCAAAATGAATTTGAGAAACTAAAAGGATATATGGCTAATCCACCTGTGTTGGTACCACTTGTTGTTGGTCATCCTCTGATTTTGTATATATTTGCTACAAAGGTCACATTGGGAGCCCTCCTGGCACAATTAGATGATACCGACAAAGAGAGAGCAATTTACTATCTCAACAGGACTCTCATTGGTTATGAGTTGAATTATGCCCTAATTGAGAGGGCATGCTTGGCTGTTGTTTTTTGTACATAGAAAATATGACATTATATGCTCAATCATAAGATTCATCTTGTTGCCAAATTTGATCCACTCAAGTATCTCCTGGCACGTGCTACTCTTACTGGTTGTACAATGAAATGGGTCATGATCCTTAGTGAGATTGACATTGTTTATGTGGATCACAAAGCTATCAAAGGATAATTAATTGCAGATCAGTTAGCTGAGGCACCTATTGACAGTAAACATCCTTTGATCACAGATTTTCCAGATGAATCAGTCCTCAATCTTGCCCCGAGTACCCCATGGAAGCTTTATTTTGATGGATCCTTCACACAAAAAAGATCGGGGGTAGGAATCTTGTTTGTTACACCAAAAGGAGATCTCATCCCTAAATCTTATAAGTTACAGTTTCCTTGTACCAACAACATTGTAGAATATGAAGCCCTTGTACTTGGACTTTGGCAGGGCATACAATGGAAGATTCTCAATTTATTGGTGCTTGGTGATTCAAAATTGGTTATCAAACAAGTTATGGATCAATATCAAACAAAGGATGACAAGTTACTTCCCTACCGCCGTACATTTGAAGATCTCAAAATGCATTTCACTGAGCTAATCTTCCAACAGATCCCTCGCACAAACAACAAAGTAGAAGATGTCATGGAAACAATTGGGTCCTTGATCACCATGCCAGAACACAGTACACGGTGTGAGTTTCTTGTTGAGAATCTTATGGTCCCTTCCTGTGACAAACCAAATTCTAAAATGGTGTGTGAAATTGTTGATCCTAACTCCCCATGGTACCAAGAAGTCTATTCCTACCTTCGTGATGGACATACCCCACTTACCTTAACCCCCAATCAATGAAAAACCTTCATTTGCTGCATTTCTTGATACACAATCCTTGGTGATACCCTTTTCCATAAGCATTTTGATGGAACTCTTTTAAGGTGTCTAAATTCTGATGAAGCACAAACGTCCTTGGAGGAGGTACATCAAGGAATCTGTGGGGCTCACTCAAGTGGACTTACTTTGGCCAAGAAATTGTTATGCACTGGATATTATTGGCCTACTATGGAGAAAGATGCCTACAACTATGTGAAGAAGTGTGCACCTTGTTAGCAACATGATGATTTGATACATGCTCCATCCCAATCCCTCCAGCCCACCATCAACTCTTGGCCCTTTTCCCGATGGGGTCTTGACTTCATTGGCCAGATTTTCCCTAATTCTTCCAATGGCCATAAATATATCCTTGCTGCTACTAAGTACTTTACCAAGTGGGTCAAAGTTGTTCCTCTCACCTACACTACTAGAAAATAGATTTTGAAGTTCATTTTGAACTATCTTATCTATCGCTATGGCATTCCTCAGGACATTGTTACTAATAATTGGATGACCTTTCAAGAACAAGGATGTCATAGAGCTATGTAGGAAATTCAGCATTACCCACCATACCTCTTCCAATTACTTTACACAAAGCAATGGTCAAGCCGAGGCTACAAATAAAACCATCCTCAAAATCCTCAAGAAAACAGTCGATGAAGCTGGCTGCGATTGGCACCTTCACCTCAATCCTGCCCTTTGGGCCTATTTCACCTCCATTTGAACCCCCACTAGAACCACCCCCTTTTCCCTTGTTTATGGTACTGAGGCTATGCTACCCATCAAAATTGAGCTCCCTTCCCTTAGAATTTCTCTCAAGAATCTATTGTCCGAAGAAGAATATAGAGTTACCCACTTGCAAGAGCTAGAAATCCTTAATGAGAGATGCCTCAATGCCATAGACCACCTCCATGTGTATCAAAATCACCTTCACCTTCAGTTCAACAAAAGGATCAAGCCTCTTCAGTTTGAGGTTGGTGATCTTGTCCTCCAACACAATATGAAGAACCTACAGAACTATGAAAAGAAAGGAAAGTTTGAACCTAATTAGTTGGGCCCCTTCATCGTCACAACAAAGTATGGTTCTGGCACTTATTAGATTGTGTCACCAGAGGGAGATCCTATCCCTGATCCTTTAAATATTGTACATCTCAAGTGCTTCTATGCTTGATCCATCAGTAGTCTGTTGTACAGTCAAAATTTTCAAAAATCCAAAAAAATCAGAAAAGAAGAAAATCCAAAAACATTCAAAAAGCAAACAAAAGAAAAAAAATCAAAAAATCAAAAAAGCATAAAAAATACAAAATCTTGAAAAAATATCAAAAAAGAAAAAAAGAAAGAGAAATAAATCTGTCCATCTGTGAAAACCACTTCGGTGGCACAATGGATAAGTACCATGGTGAAAACCTATTTCAGGCACCATGTGTAGTCAGATCCACCATCTATTTCCACATTTCTTCCAAGCAGCCTACATCGCCTTCCATAATAAAAGTCACTACCCATATCTGTGCAGGTAGTTCCTTGACCGTTTTCCACCTCCGCAATAAAAATTCCCGCACGACTAAGCTTACCATATCAATACTAAGCTTTGTTCTAGACATAGTGATCGCTAACATTTCCAACAAATCAATAGATAGATTGAATTTCCTAATGATCATTCTATTCACAAGCAATTTCCAACAAATTCCTATTCCTCTCAATCAATCTATAGCCCATCAGGATGCATCCTTCCGGTGTCGGCTATTCTATCAATCCTCACATCAAAATTATTCATGGCAAGAACTTTTGGACTGAATGACCCCTTGGTCAGGATGTCTTTTTGTTGATTTTATTTTGTTCTTTACTATATCCTTATCGCGACAGCCTTGATCTTTTATATATTGGTTCATTATGGTGAGTCTATAGTGGAATACGTGTCATTTGTGGTATGATCTTCTTGTCATATATTGCTAGTGCATTTATGTTTTGATATTTAGTTATGACTATGTATGCCTCACTGGGGACAAGATTCATGCATCTCAAATCCCTAAAAATATCTGGATGTATTGTGTCTCCTCATGAGTAACATTTCATAGATCTCATCATACCTGATATCTTGCATTCTTGTTCCTAACAATCTATTTGTCTGAGAGTCTACTCCACGCAAAGGAACCATGTCACTTGTGTTTTATAGCACATGGTGCATAACTCCTTTTGCAATATCAAACTAGGGTGTGCTCTCCAACATTAACACGGTATCAATCCCACTATCATCATGTAGTTAAGATTGCATTGTAGTTAGGTCATATTGCACTTTGATTTTTCTCTTGGCAAGGTTTCTATTTATTCCCCCTATCCAGTCACCTAAGTGATTTTATTAGACCTATTTAATACACACAAAAAAGAGTGTCCTAATATGTCTCATATTGCATTCATTCATTAGGTTACTTTTATTATTCATTAAGTCCATTCATTAATCATTATTCATTACAGTTGCATTGTTCATTCATTCATTAATCATTATTCATTATAGTTGCATTGTTACTTCATTCATTAATCATTACTCATTAAGGTTGCATTTAGTTCCATTACATATTTTAGTTGCATTGTTACTGCTTTCATTATCCATTCATCATTATAGTTGCATATAGTTACATTTCCTTATTTAGTTGCATTATTCATTATCCACTAAACATTATAGTTGCATTAAATTCATTATCCATTACTTATTTAGTTGGATTGTTAAGTCATTAACATCATTTTAGGATTCAATAACATTTCACCAATCACATATGCATTTACATTTATTAAACATCACATTACATCAATACATGTAAAACTACATCTATCTATAAGCATTAACACATCACATTTAACATATATATATGCATCCCATGCCTACATCACAAATAAGTCAAAATAATCATATACATTCATCTCATCCTGCATGTCAGTCATAAACATCATATGTAATATAAAATCATAATGCATCCATACATCCTGCATAAACATCACATAGCATCATAAATAAAGTCCATAAAGTCCAAAAAGTCCATAAAGTCCAAATACTCCATAAAGTCCATGTATATATCTCAAAATGTTAGTCATACATAATGTATCACATAAATCATACAAAAATGTGTATCAAAACTGGTCTGAGACAAATCATGGTGGTGGCTACGATGGTCCTACACCACTATCGGGGACGTGGTGGTAACCCCACTGATCCTTGTGAACCTCACCCTGTGCTCTCCATCTATGCTCTCTCTAAGTAAGGAGGCTATCATAACCCCTCTGGTACTGCACCTAATAGAGACCCATATAATAGGCAGCCTCTTGTCCTCTCTAACCAGCCTCTCTCTGCACTGCAAATGCGTCTGCCATCATCTGTCCTACACCGGCAGCCCTGCTTGCCTGATGAGCTATCTCTCGATCTAATATGTAGTCCTCTACATGTCTCCATGCTAAGTCTCACTCTGCTATCTATGCTGACATAGCTGCCAGCTCTGCATCTCCATGCTCCTCTATAATAGTGAACTCTCCACTGTCTACCCGAGCCTATAAAAAATCTAGTGCTCTCTGTGCACTATCTCCCCGAGCGGTCTTCGTTGCTAACTCCCCCTGTATCCTGGCTAGCTCTGTCTGTAAGCTACTAGATGTAACCTGAGTTGTAGCTAATAAAACCTACAGCCTCTGGATCCCTACTTGCGCGCTCACCTCAGTCACCTGAGAAGTCGCTAGCAAGCCCTGTACCCTGCCTAGTTTAGTCCAAAGACTATCCCTCTCGGCTACCACTATGTCATGAACCTCCTAGAATATGTACCTAGCTGGTGGTCCTTGTCCCTATGGCCTCTGTCCCTGTGGCTGATTGGGTGGCCCCTGCGGCTCCTGATCCTATCCCTGATCATGTACCTATGCACTTCGGACTATGGGAGGATGTCTCCCTGTTGGTATCTCTACATGCCCTCTCCATCTCTGATCTGTGACCCTAGGATGAATTCTCCTCCCCCCAGCCCCTCCTCTATCCTCATCATCATCGTCATCATCCTATACTTCCTCTCCAGGCTGCTCATCTTCCTGTACTATCTCTGGCACAGTCAGCCTGACCGGTCTGTGTGCTGCCCACCACTGAGCATATGTTGGTACTACCCCAGCATCCTGAAGAGGCTCATGTGCCCTAATCCATGGGACCTCTATCATCCTCATCCATGATGCTCATGCAATACGTGGATCTACCCCCATCCCCCAGATACTCCCCACCTCTCAGGTCACCAGTGGATGCAAAAACCCATCTGGAACTGCCTCTTGGATCTGTCCCATCTATCTTTGTACCCTAGATGAGATATACCTAGAGATCATGTATGATGTCCTCCCAATCAACCAACAGTCGGTCTGAACAAATATCATGTAATATGAGTCATAAAACTCATCCTCTATGTACCCATCCTGTTGTGGGATCTCATGTCCCCAGGCCTCGCACCCTGCATACGGTGCCCACTGAATCTCCCCCATCTCATCAAGCCTCCATCGCCAGTAACCAACTGAGTCTGTGGCCTTATGACTAATCGGTGGCCTATATCTGCATATGAATAGCTCGTAAGCCACTCTAGTCTCTTGGTGCCTGATCGGTCGTATGACCATAATGTGCTCCCAAGCCCATACAAGAAGCAATGTGCATCTTGGCTTGAGTGCCCTACCCTTACAGTAGGTGCACATGTGTAAATCATAATATAGCTGCTCGAGAATGGTGTATCTCTAGCAGTACTAATCTCTGTCCTCCACCATGCTACTGAGAAATCATGCCCAACCTATTGGGAATCCCTTGCCTGCATGATCAGGTATCAACCGTCCCCCAATCAATCTGGCCAAGTAGAGGGCCACCCACTGCAACTGTGGCTCCATCACCATAGCTCTTGCCCAGGACATCCACTGTCATATAGTTGGAAGATCTATGTACCTCCACCCAAATTCCATCTCCATGTAGGGCTCTAAACCCTCAAATTAGTACTTAGGTATCACCCCTCGAATAGGCACTCTGTAGATCCTCCACACATTGTGGAGGGTGATAGTAGCTTCCCCTGTCGAGAAGTGAAAACTCAAAGTGGTACTATGCCACCTCTTAATCAAAGTAGACATAAGCATAGTATGCACTCTCAGATGTGGCCACCAATGTACATGCTCCAGCCAGCACAGATTCATGATCCCCCACTCAGCTGCAGTCAGCTCATGCTCCAACACCATAGTCGCTGGGTAACACTCCCTCACCCGTAAGGTGATGGTATCCTCCTGCATCCAAAATTCTCATGTCAGATATCAGATAGCATTCTAGGGCATTGAAAAATGTTCCTAGCCTATTTCGGGGCTTCAAAAAATGTCCCAGGCCCATCCAGGGCATCGAAAAATGCTCCTAGACCCTTGTCTTTCCTGTTCTCCCTTTTTTTTCTTCCATTTTTGGGTCAATCCATGCATACAGTAGTTGACCCTTGAAGACAACATAATTTTGTAGTCGCCAGTCTATGGAGATAGCAGATCTTCATAGTCGCCAGTCTGTGGAGATGGCAGGTTAGGCCGTTGCCTCTTTGTTGCGCAGATGGTCAAGTTTTAACTTTGTTGTCTCCACTGCGCATCTCCACTTTTCCCCTACCCTCACAAATGGAGATTGAGTGATCTCTGTCTGTGCATATGTTGATCCTTGGTTGGTCGTCTGCAAGGATGATGATTTGTCAATTGCCATCTGCACAGACGGTGGTCAGGCGACCGTTGTTTGCGCTGCGTGCCAGTTTGGACTACATTTATTACAGCCTAGATGCTTGAAAAAAAATTAAATGCATAAAGGACTAGGAGGTGTTTGACTACTCACTGGTGGTCCAGCATCTATCGATCACTAGTGGACCCAAATGCGCTCGCCAAGCTGTGCACAATCTCACTCTGCTACCATCACTCTCCTTTTCTTCTCTCTTTTTGCTCTTTGTGAGTGAAAATGACTTGTCTATGGGCCCTAGTGGACTATTTATAGCCCCTTGGGACCCATTTCTTCCATCTTTCTCCCTGCTCCCCACTTTGGTCCCCATTTTTCCTCCATTTTTCTTGGACACACCATGCAATTGGTCTTCTTTCCCCATTTTTCTGCCTTTTCGAGAAAATTTTATTAAAAAATTATATTTTTCTTATTATTTTCTCGAGGGGGCACACTCCTCCGCTCTCACTGCTGTAGGTTTTCCTAACCTCTCTGGGGCATCTTATTTTCTTTTCTTTGACGCAACGCCACTTTCAACGCCACATCAAAGAGGGGCAAAATGTAGACGTCTAAAATCGTCCTTATATTAATTTAATTAATATTCCCTTAGCATTATAATTAATTTTAATTAATTAACTATATTTTTTATGTTCTTCTATTTATTTAATTAAATATAATTCACTTTCCTTAGTATTTAAATTTAATTTAAATACTATCTCCTTTGATGCATTAAATTTTATTTAAATACATTCCCCTTCATTAGTCCCCTTTAAATAATTTCTAATTTATTTATTCCTCCACATGACTTAAATTCTACTAAACCAAATTAATCTAAATTTTAAATTTAGATTAAGCTAATTTGAACCTAGATCCTACCCTACCTCACATCACTCTCACCAAATAGACCTACTCACTAATTAACTAAGGTTAATTAGGCTAATTTCTTGATTCCTACAATAATTAGTCCTAATTATTTGCTCACACATGTGTGAGAAAATTTCTAAAAATCACCTTTTCCAAATAATCCTTATTTAGTGCCAACAATTTTTCTTACACCCATGATGACACCTTCTTACACTTTCTAAAAGTGTTTCATTGGCCCAAATCTCTTACACCTCTTACAAGATCCTTCACATGTGTACTTTAAGTACACTTTGACCCATCACATAAAAAGTTGCTCACACATGTGTGAGCAAAGTGGGCCTCTTTCATGGCTTATGTGTCCATCATGTGGCACCTATGTGGATGCCATATTAGCTCCACCTCATCCAAGCCCTCTCTCTCCTCCAAAAAATCTATAAATAAAGGCCATTGTCAAGAGCAAATCATCTCCCTTTTATGCATTTCTATCATGCTAGTTTAGTTCTAGAGAAATTTAGCATTTTTCATAGCAATCTTAGTTCTTAGTTCATGTTTATTTTATTTTTGAATCTAGATATCACATCTTAGGTCCATAATAGAATGAATCTTAGTTATTTTTTCTCATCTTGCATATCAATTTAGATTAGTTTTTACATCCATCAAATCATTGTGGTGGCTTGAGACAAGTTCCTCATACTTGTTCTTGAGTTCTTCACTCTCTTAGCTTGCATTATCAATCATAGTGGATTTAAGTTATTGTGTTGGGAGAGCACACCCACAATAATCTCCAAGAGAAAATCAACAAGGCTTGGGTGCACTTGTTTGGCTCATCGAAGGTTGTGGTGTAAGCCCATTTGTTTATTCCTTCATTTGAATATGCTAACATGATTGTGATTTTTAATGGCTAACCTTTGTTGTTTGCATGTTTGAGTGATGGTGTTTGACAGGTAGGTTTTATCACATACATGAAGTACATGTTTAGGGGGTATCATGTTGGCTCCAAGATTGGGAACCTCTATAATGAGGTCACATTTATTGATATTAGAAATGTAAACTAGAATGATTTTATCACCACATGTGCGAATCCTAAGAGGAGATTGGCTTACTACACTTCCTTGGTTCTCTCTAGCTTGGTCAATGTTGTGGTACACCCGGTGTCCATCCTATCCTCAGATCTAATCATGACCCTCACACAAAACTATGTTCTAGATGAGAGGGTGATAAAAAATAAGGCAGGAGATATTGTCCATGACATCAGGCTAGATAACATTGAATGTGTCTTCCACTTTCGAAAGAGGGTTGATAGATTTTATGACTTTTCTATCAACAAGGGTTTGGAATGGTTCCAAACTAACACTTAGATTTATTATAAGATTATGAATAGGGAATACCTGATGCATCCTCTCCCCAAGAATAAGTTGGAGAAAATTGACATGAGAAGGGGATACTCGAAGGATGATATCCATGCAGTAGTCACCATGTTGAGTAGATTGTATGGGCTCCCCCAATAAATTGAACTTGACCATTTGATGATTCTGCTAATTGAAATAATAAAGGTGAGAAGAGATAGATTTGATTGGGCTACCATTGTGAGTGATAACCTAGATGGGCAATTGATAGAAGTGAAAAATAACCCCCACTTTTACATGACTTCTTATGCAATTTACTTGCTGGCAGCCATAGAAGAGTACCTAGGTTTAGTAAAGAGAGGAGAATTTAGTCAGCCAAATGCCTAGCCATTAACTGTATATCCTTAGGTGCTTATAAATGAGAAGATGGATGACAATAGCATGGACTACGTAATTGTCAATAACATCTTCCTCTTAGCAATTATCCAATCCATTGAAGGTGATTATGCAAAGAGACTCCCAGAGGAAGCAACTTCTAAGGTTCGAGCAATAGGGGCCTATTATATTCAATTTAAAAATTTTACATACATTAGAGTGGAATGGTGCACTATGGCACCAAAGAAGCTTCCCCGATATCCTTCTAACATGATAATTATTTTGGAAATGCCAAGCAAATTTTTAGATGCCTATGAGCACATCAAGCACAAGAAGAAGAATTGTTAGGACTCCCCTCTTTCAATTGGTCCTCATTATTTGCAAGACATCAAAGTATGCAAGTCTCTAGCATTTGAATGAAATGAATGACCCTTACAACCCCTTGGACTAATTAGGCCTAGGTTTGACCCCATTGGTACTTATACTCATATTATGGGCAGACATTATGTTCATGAGCCTCACCTGGAGGATCGCTAGATGAATTGTATAGATAACTACAAAGTCAGGATCCGGGACTACTGCAGAATGTCCCTTGAGTTCAAACAAGCTATCCTAGAAGTCAATATTCTACCTAAGGTTTGGGACATGGATGCATAAAATGTATTTGATCCTCTATATAATAAAGGAAAAATATATGCAAGGGCCATCTTGAACGCAGAAGTAGATAATGATTAAAATGACGGTATAGATTTCTAGGCTAGGCATGTGATAAAAAACACCATGGACTAGATCAAAGGAAAGTCAAAATGGACCCCATTAAAATGAAGCCACAACTAAATCCACCATCCAAAGGAGACAAGAAAAAGGGGGAGAAGGTAGTAATGCCTAAGTTTAAAGAGGCAACCCCTCAGAATTTAGAGACAATATACATGCATGATCACCCAGTTGTATATGGCTTGAATCCCAAAGATAAACCAACAAAGACAAGAATGATTGGTAGCATATATCTGCCTCTTTATCAACCCCAAGTCACACAAAGGAAATCCACTGGTAAAGGTTGACCTCCAGCAATGAGAATCACAGGACCAAGGGTCACCCAACAAGAGAGGGGGAAGGTATACAAAATGAAGCGATCCTTTGTATCTTCACAGTTGGAGACCTTGCAAGAAGAACAAAATCAGGGACAACAACCACTAAAAGGAATGATCCAAAAGAAAATGTCTCAATCGATGTGGAAATAGGAACATAGAAGGAACAAGGAGATCCCTAGGATTCCCTTGGTCCTAACAAGTTTATATCTCTAAATTTTAGAATCTTTTAGGGTTCAAGAATCAAATGATAGACCCACTTGGTCACACTGTGGAGGTAAATGTGGAGGGATAGGTACCATCGGTCCCACAGGTTACTCTCCATCCTCCTTTGTCTTAATTCACTGCCTGCATGGCCAAAAAACCACTTATGGAGCTAGACTTAGGAAAATGAATGGATATAGAAATTCCTTCATACACCATGGGGTCTATAGACACATGTAAGGAAGTAGAGGTGAAACTTTCCTTAGGGCTCCCAAATATCCACACATCACAATCAGAACAAGGAGAGCTATCAAAGGACATGCTCATAAAAGAGGAGGCTGGAAAGGGGGCCGATGCATAATAGAGTTCACCCACTCCACCTCCCATTTATACAACTCCTCCTCTCATCATTCCAACCTATGCACCCATGCATCCTCCTTTCATTCATTTTCCCACTCCTCCACCTTTTGTTCAAATCCCCACTCCTCTACCTTTTTCTCCCATTCCTTCTTCAAACCCAATTAACCAAGCCCCTTCATCCATAATGTCAACACCATATTCATAGGAAAGGAAGAGATAGGTAACAGGTCTCTGGGAAGAAATATTTACAACTTCATCTAAAGTTGTTGAAGAGCCCCAAGTTGAGAAGGAGTCTACGAGGGATGAAGATACCCCTCCTCGTATGGATACAACCAAAGATCCAAATACCACTATGTGGGAATAGCTAAAGGAGATAGAAAAAGAGGGGCAAGAGGATGAAGAGAATTATTAAATAAGGGAAACTTTGGAGGAGTAAGTAGAAGGAGAGAAGGAAATAGAGGCCCAAAATGCAGAAGAGACAAATTATGTTATAAATATTTCCCCATATGAGCCACTCACTACCTTTACCAAACCCACATGGTTCACCAAGAAGATACAACCAAGGAGAAGGGTTTACACTGAGGAGGACATAGACATGGTAGTTTGAGGCCAAACCTTCCATAAGGTTGAATCCAACACCCTAGCAAGAACAATGTCCTATGTCATTCAAGACCATAGGGGCTAATGAAAGGCACAAGTTACAATACCCACAATAATCACTATTGAATTAGAAAAACTCCAGAAGACTACACTTTAGAAGAGGGTTACCTAGGTGAATTTACCAAAGAAGGGAGCAATACACTGGCAACATTAGGGCTGAAACATGCCCCTAGGTTCATGGATAAGGATGAGGAAAAGATAAAATAATTAACCAGGAAAAATGAAGCATTTAAGAACATCATTATTAAAATAGCAGGTCCCATCGACGTAGACTGCCCAAAAGCCTCATTACAGACTGTCTTAGAGAAGAGGACTACCCTAGAATTGCTGACAGGTGTAAAACATTCTTTCATTCATGATTTTACAGATTGGAAAGTTGATTTTGAAAAGTTAGGAGAGAGAACCATCAGAGAAATCCTCAATCCCTTTAGGTTTATCCTCAAGGAGGTCACCAAATTGGTGGACATGATGGGTAACAAGGAAGGACTGTATTTCAAATTAAGAGATGGTAGAAGGTTCTTAAGGACCTATAAGTAATAAGGAAGAAATGCTTCCAAATTTTGATAAAATTGTATGAGGGATTAGAGCTGGGAAATTTTGAGACCTAGATTAAGGATATAGCTAAAACATTAAAGTTCTACGAGAAATGCTTGGACAGGGTCAGCAAGAGGCATTAAGGAGCCATGATGTGGGTTGAAAAAATAGAAAAATTATTCTATACCATCGACCTAGACTTATATGAAGATGAAAAAAACCATATTATATACCCAATAAAGAATATTGTGTAAAAATTCATGGGGATTTTGGCTGGTGTCAATACCAAGGAGGACCTCCAACATCTATTCTATTTCAAGGATGACATGTAGAGAATGTTGGAACATGAGGAATAAATAAAGTTCTTTGCCTCAGAATTGATCACTTTTAGGGAGAAGAAAGAGAAGTTCCTTAATGATATTCAAGTCACAAACTTTGAAGAGGTGTAGGAGATAGTACAGAGAATCTGAAAGGCTCATTGGTACATCCTCCAAGAATGACTAGGTGTCTAGTTTTAGAATTAGTCAAATTTTACAAAGGGAGATTTTTTTTATACATAGCCATTTGGAAAGCTCTATTTTTTTGACCATTCAGAATCCAAACATCCAAAATTTTGGGAGTCACAAGGATCCACACCACCAATTTTTAGATCTTCAACTTGCAGGGTAAGGTTTGGGATCCAAAACTTTTGGGTCATTCTGACGTGAAAGGAATTTGCATGGAGAACTTCTTTCATATTATATTGCATGTAGGTTTAGCTTAATTTTGGTTTGAATAGAAGATTTCAATTAGTTTTACTCGCATAAAGGAGACAGAGAAAATATTCCAAAGTAGAACTCCTGTTCTACAAGAACACTTCAGTTCAAAATGGTGGAGCCCCAGTTCTGATCTCTTGTTTCTTGGGTGGATTTGGCCCTGCTTTCTTGCATGAGTGAAATGTAAATGGATTAAGATCCATGCAAGTTTTTTAGCTGCCAACCTAGGAGTAGATTAGCTTTAGTAATATATATTTAGCTTTATTTTTATGGTTTAGTGTAAATACAACCCTTATTTTGGGGTTCTGAGTTTTGTAATTGAAGCACTATGTATTCTATCAGAATAATATAATTAAGGTTAGATTTTTTATGCAATAAAGCTATATGATGTTGGTGCTTCATTCATGGCATGATTCTTCTTCTATCTGTGAGAAATTTATGAGTTTGTGCATGCTTGTTCATTTCTTTCAAAGAGCCAACTGTATTTTATCGTGAATGCATCTATGATTAATTAGTTGGAGTTTACTATTATTGTTTCATTTTGTTGTGATGAATGATTGGAAAGATTTGTTTTATTAGTTTAAAGATAAATCTGTCTTGTGTGTGCATGCATTTGGTGGCTTCACGATCTGATAGAGTTTGGAAAATCTTGCATTTGGGTAGAAGTTTCTTCAAAAGATTGCATCTGCTGAACATGGAATTTTTATCGGGTATGATTCATGTTTCCTGGGTGTCCGTCTTTTTCATCATTTAATTCGCAAGTGTGATTCAAAGATGGTTTATGCCTATTATATTTTCATTCCTATAAATTTGCTTACAATTTTTGTTACTCAAATATTTTGATCTTTGTTTGAAATTGATTAAAATAAGTAATCATTGTAGTTTTTAAAGTTAGATATGCATCATTAGGGAATTGCATACATTGGTAAACTTGAGAAAATTCAAAAAAGTAAAGTTTGTTTTGCTAAAGTTGAAACGTACCAACAAAGGTCTCCTTGTGAACATTCACATTTATTTTCAACTGATTTTACTAAGTGGTTGTACTACGACCACAAATAACCTTGGGAGTAACCTCGTTATTCTTTCAAGAGAGGAATTTAGATCTCAAATTCTTAGCAATTGACTTGTGTAAAAACAATGCTCAATAGAAAATATGCTAAAAAAAGGGCCTAATGATAGAAGACTAGATAATATCAGATCTTTCTCATTAGAGCAGTTTGCAAGAGTACTTAGATCATCTCCAAAGAGGGGAAATTTTCTTGAACTCACCCACTATCACAAAGCTTGCAACAATAAGGGAAAATTGAAAGCAACTCCTTCTCACCACCCTGTTGGGTCACAAAATCTACTTGGAAAAAAACCCATATTTCTGACCCAACTATTACCATAGTTGTTAATCAAAATCATAATTTCCAACCACCTCGTCCAATGGCTACCTTTGCTAATGCATAGAGCTTGTCATTGAACTTAGTCATCCAACTTCATGAGTTTCCCAATAATCCTGAGAAGTTTTGCACCCATTTTGTGTATGGTGAATCATGAACAACATAAGAACACGTAGGTTCCTTCAAAGAGATTTGCAATTACAAAGAGATTGTACATCAAGATGTCATTTTTTCTTTGTTTCCGTACACACTAGGTGATTTTGCATAAAAATGGTATCTAAATTTTCCATGCGGATCCATTTCTACATGGCTAGAGTTTGAAACCAAATTCCTAAATCATTTCAAGCTATATGTGGACCCCACTACTTTGCACCACCTGTTCATAACTGGAAGGAAAGATTCCAATGAACCAATCACTATGTTCAATCATCACTTCCAAGAGATGCATAAAAAATTAGAGGCTCCCTATATTGTACCTGAAGTGGTTGCCATACAATTTTTCCTCAAAGCCTTGGACCCTTTCACCTCTATATCTTCCTAAGAAGGATCCTACCTGCGGATAGAGATGTAATGGAAAAGGTGTATAGTCAAGCCATAATGTTCATGCAACAAATAGATCTGCAAGGAGGAGGGAATTTTGGTACTATACCTATGTTGGGTAATATTGCTGCTCCAAATCATTTTTCAACAATCAATCAAGCTCTGGCTAATCACATACCTTTTCTAAACCCAATTCCAACATAACCACTTGTTGTCCCACCCCTAGCCATCACCTATCCTGACTATGAAGGTTATAAGACCTCTTTCTTTAAACAACAAACCTTGCCTCCTAGTGAGCTAGACAATCACTTGATCTCTGAGTTGGACATTCTGAAAAAGAATTTGTCCCAACTAACCAATGAGCTCACTAGGATGAATCTAAATCCATCTTAGAACCTAGGTGGGTACTAAAAAATAGTGCTTCTCCAAATGCTTATGGTCAAATTTAGAGTTAGAGTTATAACACCTATGGTAACAATAAAAACAATAACTTAGAGGATAAACCATTTGGACAACAATGACTTGATAGGTCTTTGAATACTTGACCCAACAATGGTAGTACACCAACCGATAATTCCAACATGTACGAGACTTTTGATATGAATTTTAAGGGAGCTACAAGATCATATTAAGATGACCATGGGTATGGAAACAACCAGCCACCCCAAAATTTCAAAGATCCCCCTATTATGTTAAATGTAATGATGTTTGACTCTTATGAATCTAAATTAGGAGAAGATTCCATCGATGGCCCACCAGAAAAGGAGTTTGAAATATTTGGGTCATGACATAGATCCCAACATCTTTTTATTGCCAGGTTATTTCTATTTACACCATTTGAGCCACTTAGAATTCACATGCGCTAGCTATCAAGATGTATTATCCTGAGTAATGACCCAGACTACCCCACTGATCGAACAAGTTTAGAGTCAAGGGTTTGATAAAAAGAATCTCGTATTAGTAGCCTTAGCAAGGTTGTATCAAGTGGAGATGGTTCTCCAAATCAAACCCCTCAAATGGAGATTCAAAGTGAAGGCTCCTATTCAGATGGAAAAATCCTCACGCACAGTGAAGGTAGTGAATGGAGTTCTTCGGATGATGATGGCTTAATGCCCTACAAGAAATACCAACCTACTCAGGATGTTAAATATGAAAGGTCTTCAAGTGCTGAGGATGCACAAATGGAAGGTAAAAAGAGAGTGATTTCTTTAGATAATGAAGAAGGTAAAAGATTAAAATTTCTAACAACAAAAATCTAGTGTAAGTTTCAGCCCAAACCAATCTTGGCAAAGATACACCAAATATGGAAACTATTCTTCGACGGTTCCAAGTGTAAACAAGGAGCTGGCATAGGGATCAAATTAGTTAACCCAAGAGGTAAGTCCTTCTACAAAATATATAGATTTAAATTTTTATGTACTAAGAATGTTTCACAATATGAAGTACTAGATCGCGCTCTTCTCCTTTCATGTGAAAAGGGGATAAAATATTTGATGGTAGAAGGTGACTCACAATTGATCATCAAACAGGTCTACAGTCGGTATTATTGCAATGATAAAAGGTTGATCACCTATGAAAATAGGGCATGGTATTTGATCAAATACTTCCAAGTATTAAACATTAAGTCTGTCCCAAGAAGAAATAATGACATGGCTGACAGACTGGCAATGTCTGGCAGTTCATTATACCCTATGGAGAAGTCCAAACTAAAAACATTTTCATTTTAATTCCTTTTCACCCCAACAATTCTAGACAATATCACAGATTTACAAGTCTTCCAAGATGACCAACACATCCTCAAATTCATTATGAGTGTGGGTGTTTTCAAAAAACAAGTTATGGACGAAGAATTCAAGGAACCCAATGAGCCCACTAGACCAGAGAAAACTGATGATCAAGGCGTCATAAACCTGAGAACTAATTCCATACCCAAGGCATGGTGAAGTTAGAAAGGATTTTTTACAAAGACAAAACTACCACAAAAGGGAAACCAACACCGATGCTAGGAGGAGATGAATGTGAAACATACAACCTAGGCATGAAGGATGAACCAAGGGAGGTGCACATTGGGAAAATTGGCACTAAAGCTGAGAAGAGAAAAATGGTCGAGCTCCTCACTGAGTATCAAGATTTCATAGCTTGGAGCTAAAAAGAATTGAAGTCTTATGAAACCTTGGTCATAGTGCATAACATCCCATTAAAGCCAGATTCTAAAACCTTTTTGGCAGAAGAAAAGGACAGTAAACCCAATGATGGAGATATTAATATAGAAAGAAGTTCAAAATTTTTTGGATGCCAAGATTATCTTTCCAATCCGACATTCCACGTGGGTTGAAAATTTAGTTCTAGTAAGGAAAAAAAGTGGGGAGATCAGGCTATCCATAGATTTCCAAAACCTCAACAAACCTTCTCAAATGAAGAACTACTCATTTCCCTCTTCATACAAAGTTCTGCAAGTAGTAAATGGGTCCCAAATGATGTATTTTCTAGACAGATATTCAGGCTATAATCAGGTGATGGTACAGGATGAAGATCAATTGAAGGCCATATTTACCACCAAGGGGGGAACATTTGTCTATTGTCGAATGTTATTCAGCCTGATAAATGCTGGAGAAACCTTTTAGTGGGTGATGAACACCTCTTTCAAAAGTTTAGTTGGGAAATTCCTAATCATTTACATGGATGACCTAATGGTGTTTCCTAAAAACTAAATGGATCATATAGATGACCTATGGAGCGTGCTTCAAAGATGTAGGAGATACAGAATCTCCCTCAATCTGAAGAAATGTGTGTCCGAAGTCACAGAGGGAAAATTTTTAGGACACATCATCTTTGAGGCAAGGATAGTGATAGACCCTAAACGAGTACAAACCATTCTTAAATTAACCCCACCAAATAGTTGGAAGGAACTAAAATATTTCTTTGGGAATATAAAATTCGTGAGGAAGTTTATTAGTGGCTTTGCAGAAATAATTAAACCATTAAATGATATGTTGAAGAAGGATGCTAATATTTAATGGACTTCTCCAATAAAGAAATCATTTGAAGAAATAAAAATCAGCATCGCCACAGACCCTGTCTTGGTCAACTCAGATTACACTGTACCCTTTAAGGTATACTCTTTTGCTTCTGAATACTCATGCATGGGAATCCTCACGCAAAAGAAAGATGGAAACAATGAAAGGGCAATAGCTTTTATGATTTTCCCTCTCAAGAATGCTGAGGTCAAATACCCAAATTTATTCAAGCAATCTTTCTCCCTATTCAAAGCGCTGAAGAAGTTTTGATGAGAAAAGTGTTTGTCATAGTTTTGGATGCAACGGTAAAGTCCTTATTAATGAAAAATGAATTAGACAAACAAAGAGGGAAATGGATGGTCATTATGAAGAGTTTGACCTTGAGATTCATCCTATGAAACTAGTAAGAAGCCAAGGCTTAACAAAGTTGATAGCAGAGGTAAGAGAAGGTTTGGTCTGTCAAACTTACATAGATCAAGGAGTGATCTTGCACATCTAGTATCAACACATGGCTCATTTCCTCCTCTAGAATTGCTGCTCAAAAATATTGAACAACTCACAAAGAAGAGCCTTGAAGATTAAGAGAAGTTCCTATATGCTAAAAAATGGTTAGTTATACAAGCACAATTATGATGGTTTGTATTTAAGGTGGTTGGATAGAGAAGAAGAAAAATAAGTCCTAGCTGATTTTCATGACAGATATGGCACAGGCCTTAGATCCACTAAAGATACTTCTCACTAGATCCCTAGAAAAGGATACTATTGGCTAACTCTATTCAGAGACACAAATGAGCATGTCAGATCTTTCCATACCTGCCAAACTAGTGCCACCCATGAAAGAAACCTGGCAATGCCTTTGCAATGGGTATATGGGTTACGTCTGTTCGCCCAATGGGGCTTGGATGTTGTTGGTACCATTAACAAACCATCCTTTGTAGGTCATAGGTATATTGTGATAGCCACGAACTATTCCAAACACTAAACAGAGGTGCAAGCAATGAAAAATTGCACTACTGAGGTGGTAACCAAAATTTTAGAGGAATACATCATAACTAGGTTTGGAATGCCTTTCTATCTGGTATGTGATAATGTACTCTCATTCTCCTCTACTGAGTTCATGCAATGGGCTTTCAAAAACTAGGTAATACTAAAATTCTCTTCCAATTATTACCCACAATGAAATGGTGTGGTAGATTCCACAAACAAAAAAATTGACAACTGTAATCAAGCACCTCCTAGACGATAATCCTAGGAATTGGCATACATAGCTAAAGTACACTTTATGGACCAATCAATTCAGAATAAATAATGCCTTGGGAAATCCCCTTACCAGTTAGTATATGGTTTGCAGGCTATTTTTCCAATGAACCTAAAGTTACCGGTTTTAAAATTCATTTATCAATATGTTGAAGATGAAGAGAGGGTGAAAATCCAACTCATGAACCTCCTCAATTTGGAAGAGAATAGAAATATGGACCTTGAACATGTATCAAAACATCAGGCTATTGTCAAGCATTGGATTGAAAAAAGATCCATTATAAATGCTTTTAGGATTTTTGACCTTGTCCTTAAGTGGGATAAGGCAAGAGAAAAGTTGGGCAACCACACCAAGTACGAAAGACTGTGGACTGGTCCCTATCAGATAGCAGAAATTTTAGGGCAAGACACTTTCAGAATTAGTAATTTGGATGGGGAGTTAGTTCCATTACCAGTTAATGGACAATTTATCAAACATTACTTTGGCTTCTAACAAAGGGAGTTCCCTTTTTCCCCGTGTATCATAGTTTTTAGTTTTTTAATTTTTTAGTTTTTTAGTTTTTAGTCTTTTGCTCCACGTCTTTTCCTCTTTCTAGTCTCTGTCTTGTTTTGGGGGAGGTCATTTATTTGTCAAGGTTGTTCCCAATGAGTGATTCATCCCACCTAGTCCTCGGTGAGAGGCAAAGATATTTCTTATTCAAAATATCCAAGGACATGTATCTTACAACAATTTGTACTGAGGGATAAAAAATGGTGATACCTTTTATTGGCAATCGAGGTGATGCTCAACGTTGATCATCCTAAATCATGAAATATATTAAAGTATGACTCTAGAAATGTTGGTTTATTGAGTGGTTGTTAGTTAGAGCTAGAACTATCATTTTGATGTGGGTAACCACCAGTCCTAGAACCTTTCTCCATTTGCAACCTAGCACAAGAAAAAGAGAAAGGAAAGAGAGGATGAAAAGGAGAAGAATGTGAAAGAAATAAAATAGAGGCATTCAAGAAGTAGCATACTCAAATCACAAGTGCCCCGATACGTCAATAGTCAAGAAAGAAGAAATAAGTCCAAAGAGAGAATCCTGCAAATACCTCAATTTCAAATATCGTCAAAAGACAAAAAGTTTGACTCTAGCAATCTCTATTGGGGCTATGGACACCTGGCTGAAAGTAGATCAAGGTTAGATTGGATTTTGGGGGAAAATTTTTAGGGGTTGTTGCCCCACTTTTGGTCTGCATACCTTAAGACAAAAGTGGATGTTTAATGTGTAGTAGTGGTCTTGAAAGTTTCATGTGAATCTTGAGTCTAATTCTAGCTTTCCCTTTAGGCTAGGAGACCTTTATCAGATTTCCCAATCCATTAAAGGCCATGGTTCAAAGATTTATAACATTAGTCTTATATGAAGCTGAATTATTTAGCCATAACTCTTCATTTTGTAGCATTGGCGGAAAATTGGGTTCGGGCTTCTCCACCGGCAGAAAAGCATCAGCAGAGTGCATTTTCTGCAGATGACTACTCTATGATGTCTCAGCAAGAAGTGCAGTTCTAAAATGGATCACTTGGGATTAGAAGGAATGTTGTGTCAGAAATACACCCCTGCAGCCTGAGAGGAATGATTAAATAGAAAGAAATCTAAGAGATAAGTTTGCTAGTGAAAAAGGCTTCTCCACTACTCCAACAGGCGGGTTTCGCCCATGGAGTATGTTTTCCACCAGGCCATTAAAATGAAGGGATTTTGAGGAATAATCTATCTCATAAGGAATCTAAGACATAAAGAAGGCCGATGAGATCAACTAATATCATTTCGGTGCCCCGACAGACCAAATTTCTCCATTGGTGGATTTTCGAACAAAGAACACTCCCAAAGCCTTTTTCGTGCAAAGGAGAAGTGGAAAAGTAATTTCTGCTACCTCAGGAAAGTTACTGTTATGGTTACTAAAGTGAAAAGACACTTTCTCAATGGCCCGTAAGAGCAAATTAATTAATCCAAAGAAAGTTTTTTTACTTCATAATGGACTTTTTCATTAATGTCTAGGTCTTTTCTTTCGTGTGGCGCGGGAAGTCAGCCATTAAATGGTAAGAATTCAAAATTTATAAAATCAATTGAAGGTTGCGAATAGAAGCTACCATTTGTTTGACAAATATTTTGAATTCGAAGCCTCTGATACTAATCATTCTTTACCCCTGTATTCCTGAGAGATATTCTTAATTCCTGAATTAAATAATTCGAAGTATGGCTTCCAGATTTCTAGGATTTGACAGAATGAATGGCATCACCTCTGAATGCTATAAGATCTCAGATACATCTTTGAAGTTCTTTGATATGTAGAACTTTCAGAGAAGGATAAAAGTGGATCAGATGCATCTAATCACTGAGAAACTGAGGGAGAGTGGATTAGTTGAAGCCATTGGTTTTCCCATGGCTGTTTAAGCCCCTAAATTGATTTGGGAATGCATAGCTCGATACAATCCAAACACTAAGAAAATTCTCTTTCCCAATGATACGGTGTTGCAATCTATCGATAGAGAATTGGTTCAAAACTCACTTCGCATCCCAGACCAAGCCGAGTATTCAGAAATGACATACAATCGGGGGGTGACTGAATATATAGCCAAGAAGTCAGTTTGGAAGAAGGAGATAATGAAGGCATGGTTTCAAGAGCCTAGAAATGCCAAAGGGAAGCTACAAAAAACACTATATGGCACTAATCTAAAGCTGGAAATCATATACATCCTGGTGCTACTCCACAGGATCAGAGGTGAGAGTGAGGCACTCAATTTTGTTGACTATCATTTCTTCCTAGTTCAGGTAATCTGTTGCCAACATCACTTCATTGATTGGGCCCTCATGGTAACTGAGAACCTCTCGGAGGCCCTAGATAGAGCTAAGCACCAGAATGAATTTTACATGTCTTCAGTCCTTTTATATATTCTGGCTACAATCCAAATTTTGCTAGGGCTTCCCAGATTAGAGGAATTTCCTGATGATGTTAAAAGTTACAGATTATTCCCTTCTTTGCAATTGCACAACAGTTATGTTGAGTACCTTTAGGTTAATGATGCATTTACAATGAGATTGTGCAAGGAGCTGCAAGGCTATCTAGAAAGGATATTTTCTCTTGAAGCCATGGCTTATATCATCAAATTTGGATGCTATTTTATTCAATTCAAATATTTCTCATACCTTCTTCTAGGTTTTGATGACTTCCCTTTGAAGCTGCCCAGGTATCCTACCGATATGATTGTGCCAATCGAGGTGATGAGGCAAGCACTCCAAGTGAATTTAATCTATGATGATGCTAGGAAGAAGGGCTACAACTTCCCCATGACTGTTGAAGCTTATAGTTTTGCATCCCGGTCAGAGGCAAAGAATGTTCTAAGGACATTCTCGAAGAGTTTTTCTTTGGAAACCTATTATGTCCTGAGGCCGCAGTATAATCCAGTGAATAATGCCAGAGATGTCTTGAAAATGAGCCATGCTATTCATCATGTCGATGATAGTGAAGACTACTGGGCCAATTGTAAAGATGATTTGGAGAGTAGGGAGAGGATCTATGCCTAGTTAACTATTGAACAAATAAAAAGGTTCAAAATTAACATTGCAGTGGAGGGGCTAGAAGATGATGGAAACCACATGTATGACAATACATATCTAGAGAAGATAAAGTTCACTCCCATCAGTTATGATCCCATGCTAGATCAAGTCATCAGTGACTTGAAAACTCTAATGGGTGGCATTTTCAAAAGGATAGAACAATGGGTTGAGTGGACTACAGGCCGAAGGAAGAGGTCAGAAAGGAAGCCTCCCACTCAATGAACCCTGGCAAAGGATACTTCTAGCACTACAGTAACTTCATCAGTAATGATTTCAACCGTTACTAAGCGATCAACCCAGCCAGTGGGAGGAGACGATGAACCTCCTGAGAAGGAAATCTCATTAGAGAAGACTTGTGGAGAGGGCCCTCTTCCATACATTGGAGCAACTGAAGAAGTGGTCTTTATAGACCTAGTCAAACCTATAGTTGATCTCACTAAAGCTGCATAGCCCGAGCGACCAGTTAAATCTATTGCTTTGGATACCCAAGTTGAGACCTCTACCTAAGAAACTCCAATGTGTAGATCTCCTATTATAGTTGATGTAGGAGAGGATAGCTCCAGTACCTCCACTATAGAATCAGTTAAAGAGGTCTGGAAGCAACAAGAGGTTTCTCAAGTTGTCAAATTAATCTCCTCTTCCTACACTTTAGTGAACCCATTTACTTCCAGACCAAAAGCTACTCCCCCAATCATAAGAAAGTTGTTCATTGAGGATTTGCTTTCTGCCAACAAAGTTACCAGCGCAGAGTCATGGATAGAAAATACTCTAGAATGCAAGAGGAAGAGGGCGAAAGAAGGATATTTTATAAAAGACACTCTGTCATGGGCCCTTCAACCCAATGCCACTACAAGCAAGCAGAAGAAAGTAAAGATGATATCTACTATGGGTCATGACCCTGAGACTGGGCACTTCACTATGGAAGTGGCCAAGCCAACTAAGGTAGATTCAAAGATATGACTGCTTTAGACTTTCAAGTTGATTCATTTTATATGGGGTTGGCTCGTCATGACACCAAGGTGGACTGGTGGAAATCTACTAATGTGGTGATAGAGGAAGAACTCAAGGAGCTCAAGACTACCAAGGTTAACCTTAAGGAAAAAGTAGTTGAGCTAACCAACTTCATCAGACAACTCCTTACTCTGATTGCAAGTGTTCCCAACACCCAAACCACCTTTGATCCCAGTGTTATGGAAAACCAAGCCATCATAGCTAAGTTGCAAGAAGATCGACATTTCAGATAGATTGGAAAAAGATGGATTGAGAGGCTAGAGTCTGAAGGATTAGCAATTATCGAGCAATTGGGTAATGGTCTTCTAAGGCTGGAAGTTGAGAGAAATAATATTGGTAAAATTCTATAGACTCTCATGGAAGAAAGAGTGAATTATCAGTAATGCATAGTGATGTTGCATGTGGCAGTAAAGATGAAGACTAAGGAGGCACTAAAGGTGAAGATTTTACAAAAGGGAGATGAGCCTTTGATTGAATGGCTTCAAATTCTGGAGTTCAAGATTGAATTGATCATCCAAGCAAAGGGTGGATTGCAACAGACTAATGTCAAGGTCAAAGAAGAGTAGAACAAAGATTTTAAACTCCTCCTGGGGCTCCATGTAGAATCACAAATAAGTGGTCAGGGAAAAGAACTGATCGGAGTGACAAACATGCAAAAGTCATTCTGTGATTATCTGCATAATTTGGCTTCTCATTTAGATAAGTTCCCAGAACTCAAGCGATTGAGTGGATGTATCTCCAGGGCTATGGTAGAGCTGAAAGATCAGATGGGTGTAATCAAGACTCTGGCCAAAGAACATTCCAATTGGCTCATCTAATATACCAACGTCCATGTCAATAGGAATTAAGGGATTGTCCAAGTCATCATTATTGTCATAGCTCATAGGGCCAAATTAGACAAGGGGAAGAAAACTGATGCTTAGCTAGATTCCCTCTTGTACTATTTTTGATAATATTGTAATAGATAAACCTTTGGTTATCATTTCTAGTTGGGGAAGTTGAACCATTTCAGTTACCCCTTTTTGTAATGGCCCAATCTAGGACTCTATATATATTATTTCCAAAATCAATACAAGGGTCGGCTAAATTTTGGTGTGAAAGATAGCATTTTGCTGAGTCAAATTTGTATGTCTGAATACCATTATTTTATCTATTCCATTACATTGCATTTATCTTTCTATTGAATTCAAATGTTTGTTTGAAGTTAGGTTTACAATCTGTATTTGAACCAGAGTTCTGTATTAGGATTTGATACAATCAGCTAAGGGGAAAATATATTGTTATCTTAAGTTTGGGAAACATTCTTCTGATATAGATCTAGTCATTTTCATTTCATTATTAATCTTTAGTCTTGCATCTGCATTTTTAGTAGAAGTTCATGCATTACCAGTTTTGGGAGTTAATCTGATTAATGAAATCTCAGAATTGGCTAGATTTAGAGTTGAATTCATCCTGCCTAAGCTATTTCTTGTCTTGGTTTAGCTTGGTTTACCTCTTCTATTCTCAGGTCAAGAACATAGCCTTGTTAGACTAGGAAAGATCAAAATTCACTAAAAATCATTCATATAAGGGAGTTGTACCTTTAAATTCAGAGGGAAATTAATATGAAATTATAATTTCCCAATTGTTGTTTTCAATTGTTCTTAAGTATTTTGGGTATTTTATAGTTAAATTCAAAAGAATAATATTTTTACCAAAATATTTTTGCCATCTATGCTGGGGACATGAACATTCATTATACCAGAAGTATATCATGAGGAAAGATGGTGCTTCCCCATGAAAACATAATTCCTGTGCTCCACCCGAACCTTTGATTCCAAGACAATCAAGAGGGTTTTATTTCCTCACTAAATACTTTTGTCTGGAGATACAGAAGAAGCACCAAGCATTATAGAAATGGCATTCAGGTGCTAGATCAAGAAGAAACTAGAGCAGGAGCACTTGAAGGAGACATCTAGAGGAGAAATATAAGAAGGGCACAATGCCGAGCAGAGCATGAAGCTAGGCCACAGAATTAGTTGAAAACTTAGAACCTAAAAGGTTTCTCAGGAGTACAAGGAAGAAGGCATAGACCCAGTCTTTGAGAGACTTGCAGATATTAACTTTTCTCTTTTAGAAGTACCTTGCCAAGGAAACAGAACTGCAAGGAGCCAAAGTAGACTTTCTTCACCTCCTAAACAAACTACTCAGTTGTCCACCACCTACCAAGTGTTAACTTTACATGGAGTAGTTTCCCCTCCTATTATCAACCTAAAACCCTATCTACCCCAAGTAGCTATGGCACTTCCTTGGGCCGCCATAGTCAGACCTCTGCAATTAACAACATATAATCCTCTTCCTTCGGGATCTAGAAATAACTTTCCCAAAATTTTTGGAGACGGGAAAGTATCCATAGATGAGCACATTTTTGCATTCTTTTCTTCAGTCAATATCCTAGCAGTACAAGAGGAGGATGTGGCTGTCAAATTATTTGTTGAGACCCTTGTTGAGGGTGTTGCTAATTGGTTGCACCATTTACCCAATTCTTCTATCACAGATTGGGCTTCCATGAGAGCTACCTTTGAAAGAAGGTTTAAAACTACTGAAGACAAGCATGCCCTATTGACGTAATTAACTTCCATCAAGAAAGAACCCTCTATTAGTATGAGGGGTTTTATAGCTAAATTCAACAAGCTTGTAAATCATATTCCAACACCTGACAGGCCTATGATGGGAAATTTGAAAAAATTATTCATAAGCGCTATGCTACCAGACATCAATTATGATCTAAGAAGAGTTAACCCTGTAGATTTGGATGCCACACAAAGAACTGTTGTAGAACTTGAAGACCATATGATCTCATCTGGGAAATGGAAGAGAGAGATACAATCTAGAGCTAGTAGTAGTAATACTACATCATCAAATGAGATGATTCATAAATTGTCCAATGAATTCATTGCCTTTAAGAGGAAACTTCCTAGATTTAATAATCCCTACCAGTGAAAATTTTAGGAATAGCCTGGGAGAAACAATGAGGGGAGGAATGCTGATGGAAAGGTGTTACAATTAACTGCTCCACCATAGAGGCTAGCTATAGAAGCTCCTCCTAAAAAAGGAAACATGTGTGCCTTCCACCTAACTACAGATCATGATGGAGAAAGTTTCCCCGATGTAGCTCATGCTTGGAAAATGCATCAGACTAATGAGTGGAATGTTGGGGTGTCTAGAGTTGAACCAGATTCATAATCGCATGGTGACTCTAAAAACTTATATTTAGAGTATGGATCAAATCTAGAGAAAGAAGCAACATGTTACACTACCATAGACGAGACCTCTTATATAGTCTTGACCCAGAGTTAGAAGGATAAAAGCCCTACTTCAACACCTCCACTTAAAAATAATGAGGCATCTACCTCCTATTCTAAGGAGGCCAATCAAGGAGTGAGAATTATACAACTAGGTAAGGAGAAAAACGCTTTTGACATTATTCAATTCTGTAGAGATTCTAGAATTCATATTTCTCCTATAGACTACCTTAAGTCTAATCCCATAGAACTCCAAAAGCTAGTAGATTACTGTAAAGAAGGGAATCCAGAGTTAAACAAAAATGTCATGACTCGTAGAAAATGAGTCTATATTTGCATAACCAAATAAGAAAGGGGGACCTTCTATTTTGGCTACTTTCCCAGGCCAAAAGCCCAACCCGTTCTATGTGTCATTATATATTAATGGTTGCAAGTTAATAAATTGCATAATAGGCTTCAGAGCCTCAGATAATGTCATGCCATCAACTATAGCTAAATCTCTAGGACTTACCCTCACTAAAGCCCATGATAGATGTTACTATATGGATTCCAAGAAAGTACCCCTAGTTGGTCAAATTAAAGATGCTCAAGTGGCCCTGGCGGCACACCCCAAGAAGAAGATGTTGCTAACAATCCTTGTTGCTGATATACCTGCTACTTATGGTTTATTGTTAAGTAGGAGTTTTTGCAGAGACCTTGGAGGGGAGATAAAGTTGGATTGGTCTCAAGCTTTAATCTCAGTGGGCAATAAAAAGATTAAACTGGTCCCAGAGGAGAAAGCTAAGTTTATAGTATTGAAATCTGATGACCCTAAAGCCCAAATTCTATATCAAGAATTGGAATTTGGTAACTATATGTTGTTTACTGATGATCACGATGAGGAAATGGAACCTAGAGAAGAGGGAAAGCAGTTTTCCACCGAAGAAATGCCACCACAGATTTGGACTCTTGAATTTTATAGAAGTTGCGCATCGTCGATATCTGGTGTGGGTGTGGTCTTGATATCACCAAATGGAGTATGTGAGCCCATGACTTATAAATTGGAGTTCAGGAACACCAACAATACTGTCGAGTATGAAGCCCTCCTGTTAGGGATTATTGTTGCAAAGAAAAAGGGTGTGAAGATCTTGGGAGCTCGTGGTTGTATGCACCCTAAAATGGTCGCCTAGACTTTGGGCCCCATTTATCATTTTTATCATTTTATCAATTTCCTGAATCAATGCTTTGCAACATTTTCAATTCAAATCAATTTCCTTGATTAAATCGTAATTAATTCAATTATTTCAATATTTCCTAAGGTTTGATCATTTTTATCTAATTAAAAGATTTAATTTTCTTTTTAATTAAACAAAATTTATCTTATTTAATTAAAATATTTAATCTCCCTTTTAATTGAATAAAATTTAACTTATTTAATTAAAGTAAATTTCTCCCTTTTAATTAAATAAAATTCCTCGTATTTAATGCAATTCCTCTTATTTTATTAAATTTAATTTCCCCCATTTAATTAAATAAAATTCTTCTAATTTATTTAATTGAAAGAAAACCCCTCTTAATTAAATAAATATAAATCCCCACTTAAAACACTTTATTTGTTGAAAAAGGCAATAAATTAAATAAAAATCCCTTTTTCATCACATCCTCCTAAGTGGTGGGCTTTTTGCCTCTTAATCATAGCCTTTGATTTTTGCCTCTTAATCTCAACCGTCCACTTTTCTTTATAAGGAGCCTTCTCCTTCTCATTTGGATACATCTTTTTCATAGTATTGTTATGCTATGGGTTTGGAGAGAAATTTTGGAGGAGAATTTGAGCACTTGAGCTTGGATATTGCAACTTCTCTCTTCTTGTCTTCTTCTTCTTGTATCCATGGCTATTCATGTAGATTAGATTCATGCTTATTTTCATAGATTAGATTTGCATATTTCCTTTCATAGATTAATCATGCATTGTTATCATATAGAGTAGGTCTCATTTTCATGCATTGAATCTCTCATTTCATGGTGTACTTGCATAGGCACTAACTAGGTCAATCTAAGGGCCTCCATTACACACCTTTGCACTCCATGAATAGAGAGCTATGGATCGATATTTGAGGCCTCATTCTTGAGAAACCTTGGATGGAATGATTCATAGAAGTGTGTCAACATTTTAGCACATAGTGGTGATGCTAAGCTAATCGTGCGCCAAGTCAAGAATCAATACTCTATAAAAAATCACAGATTAAACAATTATAGAAATAGAGTATGGGATGAAATAGAGGCACTAGATGCATTCTTTATTGAATCTGTCCCAAGAGAATTAAACTCCAAGGTAGACTCCTTGGCCGTGTCAGCTTTGCTACTCCTCCCTCACCCAAAATTCAAAGATAAGAAGTACCAAGATGCCCGATAATGTAGAAGATTGGAAAGTGTTCGAAGATGATCAAAATCTCCTTCTCTTTCTGGAGAGTGGTGTTGACTTCCATAAAAATGTCCTTGACAGAACTGAAAGAGACCATCAAGACAAGCAAAAGAAGGATAAGTCAGATGTCATCTAGTTACAAGGTAATATCATTCCTCCCCATTTGGTCACCCTTGAGAATCTTTTCAATAGGCATGACACCTTTTTAAAGAAGAAAATAATCTAAAGAGGTCCTACCACTGGCAAATATGAGGGAATGAACATCAGAATTGAGAAAGAGCCTAGGATGATCAACATTGGGAAATACTGTACTGAAGAAGAAAGGAATGAGGCTAGGAGACTCTTCCTAGAATACCAAGATGTTTTCACTTGGAGTTATGAATATTTGAAGAGTTTTATGAACAGGAAATTCAAACATCAGATTCCCTTAAAACCCAAAGCTACTCCATTCAGGTAGAACCAAAGGAACTACAATCCCAAATTTGTAGATGCAATATTTAGGGAGGTTGATAAAATGTTCAAAGAAAAGATCATATACCCCATCCATAATTCTACCTGGGTGGTGAATATAGTGCTTGTGAGGAAGAAGAACGAAGAAATAAGAATTTGTGTAGACTTCAGAAACCTTAATCAATCTTCTTTGAAAGACAATTACACTCTCCCTAACATGGATCATCTCTTGAAAATCGTGGCTAGAGCTGAAATGATGTCTATGGTAGATGGCTTCTCAGGGTATAATCAGATAGAAGTTGAGAAGGCAAACCAACATAAAATGACTTTCACTACTCCATGGGGCACCTTCGCATATCACAGAATGCCATTCAGGTTAATCAACGTCGGGGCTACCTTTCAAAGAGGCATGGACCTTTCCTTCATTGATATGAATAACAAAATCATTGGTATGTATTTGGATGATCTTACTATATTTTCTAGGAAAAGAGTAGATCACATAAATGACTTAAGGAGAGTATTACAAAGGTGTCAGGAAGACGGGATTTCATTGAATCCCAAGAAGTCTATTTTTTGTGTAACTAAGGGGAAATTGCTGGGTCACATTGTCTCCCAAGAAGGCATAAGGATTGACCCAGAAAGAGTAAGAGCCATCCAAAAATTGAGTTTACATGTGAACAAAACTGGAGTGAAATCATTTTTTGGTCAAGTAAACTTTCTCAGGAGATTCGTTCCAGATTTTTTTGAGATTACCAAATGCATAGTTGACATGATGAAGGGAAACATGAGTTTCAAGTGGAATGGCCCTGATAAGCAAGCTTTCAAAAACATCAAGAACGCCATAGCCAAAGATTTGGTGTTATGTCACCCATATTACAAGAAATATTTCATAATCTATTGTTATTCTTCTGAACATACTCTATCATCCATTCTCATGCAGGAGAACAAGGAGGGAATTCAAGCTCCCATTTCTTTTATGAGCACACCTCTGAATAATCATGAGTTGAGATACTCTCAGAATGAAAAGCACACTTTCACAGTTGTAAAGGCTTTAAAGAATTTTAGATTCTACATTCTACACTCATACTCTCTTGTGTATGTGCCTGATATTGCAGTGAAAAGAATTTTGACTCAATAGGATGTAGGATGTAACAACAGAGGAGCATGGGTATTTAAAACCCAATAATATGATATAGATATCAAGCCCACCAAGTTGATGAGGGGAAATGCACTATGCAAGGCAATGGCAGAAAACCAAACAGGCAAATATCCAGAAGCTGTACACTTAGTTTTGGTAGTAAGTATGCAAGACCCTTGGTTTGAAAATATCATGTATTTCCTAACATATGGTGAATGCCCCGAAGGGTTAACTTTGAAGAAAATAAGGGATCTGAAACTAAAAGATTCTAAATATGTAATATGGGAGGATAGATTATATAAGAGATCTATAGATGGAACTTTCCTTTGGTTTTTCGACAGACAACAACAAGAGAAGTTGTTAAAGGTGTTTCATGATGAAGCTTGCGGGGGGCACTTCTCCTCATCAGTCACTGCATTCAAGATTTTGAGACAGTTTTATTACTGGCTAGGAATGTTTAGAGATGCATACCATTGGGTAGCAAGGTGTGAAAAATGCAAAATTTTTACTGGAAAGCCATAGTTAGCATCACTACCTCTGAGACCAGTGATAATTGAAGGTCCTTTTCAGCAATGGGGTCTTGATTTTATTGGTACTACAAACCCAACGTCCAGTGCAGGTCATACCTACATAATCACTGTGACTGATTACTTCACAAAATGGGTGGAGATGAAAGCAACCAAGAGAAATACTTCGGAAGTAGTATGTGATTTTATCAAAGAAAACATTCTGGTAAGATTCAGTGTGCCTATTAAGTTCGTTATGGATAATGCCGCATACTTTTCTTCTCTAGAAATTATAGAATTTTTCTTTGAGTATGGAGTCATGATCATGAAAAATCTTGTAGCATACAACCAGAAAACTTGGCATAAGAAGATCTATGAAGCCCTCTAGCCAGATAGAGTGACTCCCAAAAGAGCCATTGGGGTGTCTCCTTCTGAACTTGTTTATGGGGTAGAAGCCAGTCTTTCATTGCCACTAGAGTTAGCAACTTGCAAACTCAGAACAACAGTAGAGGATGGCATATATGAAGATGGTTTAGAAAAGAGGATTCTGTACCTGAGCAAACTGGAGGAAGAAAGGGAGAAAATCATTCATCATATCACATGACATCAAATGCGTGTGAAGAACTTGTTTGATAAAAAGAGTAGACCTCAAAAATTTATGGAGGGAGACATGGTGTTGTTATGGGACAAACGCAAGGCACCCAAAGGCATGCATGGAAAATTCAAAACACTGTGGAAAGGACCTTTCAAGATCCATCAAGCATTTGAGAGAAATTATTTTAAATTGACATATCTAGATGCTGAGGCTCTACCCCTGACGTATAATGGTCAGGATTTGAAACTCTATCAGATCTTAATTGAAAATAGGTAACCCCTACATTGTACAATAGTTACAATTAGTTCATGTTCTTGTTTTCCTAGTTAGGTTTCCTTTCTACTTTCCTTTCTATGTCTTTCTTTAGTTTTGTTGTGAGCCACCTTTTATTGAGCTTTGTGAAACCAGAGACTTGAGTTCCTCGCTTGGACATGTGAATGTCCAAGTCCCCACACAAAGCCAGCTATTGCCCCACTTTGGTCTACATACCTTTAGTCAAAAGTGGATGTTTAATGTGTAGTGTTGGTCTTGAAATTTTCATGTGAATCTTGAGTCTAAGTCTAGCTTTCCCTTTAGGCTAGCAGACCTTTATCAGATTTCCCAAATTTGACATCTCTTTTGAGAGCCAAAGGGAATCTGTATCTGAGGTCATGTTTTCATTGGGTAGGTTAAGCTCCCAATCTGGTAAAGGCCATGGTTCAAAGATTTCTAACATCAATCTTATATGCAGCTAAAGTATTTAGCCATAACTCTTCATTTTGTAGTATTGGCAGAAAATTGGGTTCGGGCTTCTCCACTGGCAGAAAAGCATCAGTAGAGTGCATTTTCCATAGATGACTACTCTGTGATGTCTCAGTAGGATGTGCAGTTCTAAAATGGATCACTTGGGCTTAGAAGGACTGTTATGTCAGAAATACACCTCTACAGGTCGAGAGGAATGATTAAATAGAAAGGAATCTAAGAGATAAGTCTGATGGCAAAAAAGCAGAAAATGGCTTCTCCATTACTCCAACAAGCGGGTTTCGACCCGTGGAGTATTTTTTCTGCCAAGCCATTAAAATGAAGGGATTTTGAGGAAGAATATATCTCATAAGGAATCCAAGACATAAAGAAGGCTGATGAGATCAACTAATATCATTTCGACGCCCCGACAAGCCAAATTTCTCCATTGGTGGATTTTCGAACAAAGAACACTTCCAAAGTCTTTTTTTTCCCAAAGTAGAAGTGGAAAAGTAATTTTTTGCTACCTTAGGAAAGTTACCATTACGGTTACTAAAGTGAAAATACACTTTCTCAATGGCCTGTAAGAGAAAATTAGTTAATCCAAATAAAGTTGTTTACTTCAGAATGGACTTTTTCATTAATGACTAGGTCTTTTCATTTGTGTGGCGCGGGAAGTCGGCTGTTAAACGGTAAGAATTCAAAAGTTATAAAATCATTTGAAGGTTGCGAACAAAAGCTACCATTTTTTTGACAAATCTTTTGAATTTGAAGCCTCTGATACTAATCATTCTTTACCCTCACATTCCTAAGAGATATTCTTAATTCCCGAATCAAATCATTTAAAGCATGGCTTCCAGATTTATGGGATTTGACAGAATGAATGGCATCACCTCTGAATGGTATAAGATCTTAGATACATCTCTAAATTTCTTTGATATGAAAATTTTTTAGGGCAGGCTAAAAGTAGATCAAATACATCCCATCACTGAGAAACTAAAGGAGAGCAGATTAGTTGAAGTCACTAGTTTTCTTGTGGCCATTCAAGCCCCTGAATTGATCTGAGAATGCATAGCTCAATAAAATACAGACACCAAGCAAATTCTCTTTCCCAATGATATGATGTTGCTATCTATTGATAGAGAATCGGTTCAGAACTCGCTTTGAATCCTAGAGGAAGCCGAGTATTCAGAAATGATATACAGTCAGGTGGTGACTAAATATATAGCCAAGAAGTCAGTTTGGAAGGAGATAATGAAGGCAAGGTTTCAAGAGCCTAGAAGCACCAAAGGGAAGCTACCAAAAACACTATATGGCACTAATCTAAAGCTAGAAATCATAGACATCCTGGTGCTACTCCATGGGATCAGAGGTGAGATTGAGGTGCTCAATTTTGTTGACTATCATTTCTTCCTAGTTCAGGTAATTTGTTCCCAACATCACTTCATTGATTGGGCCCTTATGGTAAGTGAGAACCTCTTGGAGGCCCTAGATATAGCTAAGTGCCAAAATGAATTTTACATGTCTTTAGTCCTTTTATATATTCTAGCTACAATCCAAATTTGGCCAGGGCTTCCTAGATTAGAAGAATTTCCTGATGATGTTAAGAGTTATGAATTTTTCCCTTCTTTGCAATTGCACAATAGTTATGCTAAGTACCTTTGGGTTAATAATGCATTTACAATGAGATTGTGTAGGGAGCTACAAGGCTATCTAGAAAGGAGATTTTCTCTTGAAGCCATAGATTTTATCAGCCAATTCAGATGCTATTTTATTCAATTTAGAGATTTCTCATAACTTCGTCTTGCAGGTTTTGATAACTTCCCTTTGAAACTGCCCAGGTATCCTACCGATATGATCATGTTGATTGAGGTGATGAGGCAAGCACTCCAAGTGAATTTAATATGTGTTGATGCTAGGAGGAAGGGCTACGACTTCCCCATGATTGTCGAAGCTTATAGTTGTGTGTCTCGATTGGAGGTAAATAATGTTCTAAAGACATTCTCGAAGAGGTTTTGTTTGGAAACCTATGATGTCTTGAGGCTGCAGTACGATCTAGTGAATTATGCCAGAGATGTCTTGCAAATGAGTCATGCTATTCATCATGTCGATGATATTGAAGACTACTGGGCCAATTGTAAAGATGATTTGGAGAGTAGGGAGAGGTTCTATGCCCAGTTAACTATTGAAAAAATCAAAAGGTTCAAAGTTAACATTGCAGTGGAGGGGCTAGAAGACGATGGAAACTACATGTATGACAATACATATCTGGAGAAGATAAAGTTCACTCCTATCAGTTTCAAGCCCATGCTAGATCAATCCATCAGTGACTTGCAGAATCTAATGGGTGGCATTTTCAAAAGGATAGAACAATGGGTTGAGTGGACTGCAGGCCGAAGGAAGAGTTCAGAAAGGAAGCCTCCCACTCAGTGAACCCTGGCAAAGGATACTTTTAGCACTGCAGCAACTTCATCGGCAATGATTCCAACCGTTATTAAGGGATCAACACAATCGGTGGGAGGAGGTGATGAACCTCCTAAGAAGGCAATCTCATTAGGGAAGACTTGTGGAGAAGGCCCTCTTCCAGACATTGGAGCAACTGAAGAAGTAGTCTATATAGACCTAGTCAAACCTAGAGTTGAGCTCACTAAAGCTATAGAGCTTGAGTGGCCAGTTAAAGCTATTGTTGTGGATACCCAATTCGGGACCTCTACCCAAGAGACTCCAAGGTGAGGATCTCCTATTATAGTTGAAGTAGGATAAGATAGCTCCAGTACCTCTGCTATAGAATCATATAAAGAGGTTGGGAAGCAACATGAGGTTGCTGAAGTTGTCAAATTAATCTCCTCTTCCCTTACTTCAGTGAACCCATTTACTTCCAGACCAAAAGCTACTCCCCCAGTCATAAGGAACTTGTTCATTGAGGAGTTGGTTTCTACCAACAAAGTTACCAGCGCAGAGTCATGGATAGAAAAAACTCTGGAATACAAGAGGAAGAGGGCAGAAGAAGGAAATTCTAGCAAAGACACTCTGTCACAAGCCCTTCAGCCCAAGGCCACTATGAGTAAGAAGAAGAAAGTAAAGACGATGTTTGCTCTGGGTCGTGACCTTGAGACTGGGCACTTCACTATGGAAGTGGCCAAGCCAACTAAGGAAGGTAGATTCAAAGATATGACTACTTCATACTTTCAGTTGTAGTCATTTGATATGGGGTTGGCTCATCATGATAGAAAGGTGGACTAGTGGAAATCTACTAATGTGGTGATAGAGGAAGAGCTCAAGGAGATCAAGACTGCCAAGGTTCAACTTAAGGTAGAAGTGACTGAGCTAACCAACTTCATAAGATAGCTCCTCACTCTGATTGCAAGCATTCCTAGCACCCAAACCACCTTTGTTCCCAGTGTTGCAAAAAACCAAGCCATCATAGCTAAGATGCAAGAAGATCGGCATTTCAGATAGATTGGAAAAATATGGATCGAGAGGCTAGAGTCTGAAGGATTAGTAGTTATCGAGCAATTGGGTAATGCTCTTCTAACGCTGGAAGTTGAGAGTAATAATATTGGTAAAAATCTACAGAATCTCATAGAAGAAAGAGTGAAGTGTTAGGAATGCATAGTGATGTTGCATGTGGCAGTAAAGATGAAGACTAAGGAGGCACTAAAGGCAAAGATTTTACAAAAGGGAGATGAGACTTTGATCAAATAGCTTCAAAGTCTGGAGTTCAAGATCAAAATGATCATCCAAGCGAAGGCTAGATTGCAACATACTGATGTCAAGGTCAAAGAAGAGCATAAACCACAAAGAACTGATCAGAGTGACCAACATGCAGAAGTCATTATCTGATTATCAACATAATCTGGTAGACAAATCTTCTTCTCATTTAGATAAGGTCCCAGAACTCCATCAATTGAGTGGATGTATCTTCAGGGCTATGGAAGAGCTGAAAGATCAGACAGATGCAATCAAGACTCTGGCCAAAGAACATTCCAGGTGGCTCATCTGATATACCAACATCCATGTCAACAGGCACGAAGAGCTCATCCAAGTCATCATTGTTGTCACAACTCATAGGGCCAAATTAGACAAGGGGAAGAAAACTAATGCTTAGCTATATTCCCTCTTGTACTATTTTTGATAATATTGTAATGGATAAACCTTTGGTTATCATTTCTAGTTGGGGAAGTTGAATCATTTTGGTTACCCCTTTTTGTAACGGTCCAATCTGGGACTCTATATGTATTATTTCCAAAATCAATACAAGGGTCGGCTAAATTTTGGTGTGAAAGATAGCACTTTGCTAAGTCAAATTTGTATGTCTTAATATCATTGTTTTATATGTTCCATTACATTGCATTTATCTTTCTGTTGAATTTGAATGTTTCTTTGAAGTTAGGTTTACAATTTGTATTTGAACCATAGTTCTATATTAGGATTTGATATAATCAGCTAAGGGGAAAATCTGTTGTTATCTTAAGTTTGGGAAATGTTCTTCTGATATAGAACGATTCATTGTCATTTCATTATTAATCTTTAGTCTTGCATCTGCATTTTCAGTAGAAGTTCATGCATTACCAGTTTTGGGAGTTAATCTGATTGATGAAATCTCAGAATTAGCTAGACTTAGAGTTTAATTCATCGTGCCTAAGCTATTTCTTGTCTAGGTTTAGCTTGGTTTACCTCTTCTATTCTCTAATCAAGAACATACCCCTGTTAGATTAGGAAAGATCAATATTCACCTAAAATCATTCATATAAGGGAGATGTACCATTAAATTCAGAGGGAAATTAATATGAAATTATAATTTCCCAACTGTTTTATTCAATTGTTCTTAAGTATTTTGGGTATTTCAGATTTAAATTCAAAAGCACAATCTATTTACCAACAGGGGCTATAGATGCCTGGCTAGCAGTAGAGATCCTCCCAGGAATCCTTTTTCAACATTATGAAGGTTGGTTTTTGTTGATATTTGTCTAAGTTATCTTCATCAAAAGGTTAAAGGAATGGACACACAAGTACACACACTGGAAGAAACAACAAGAGACTTCAATTTTGAGAGTTGGCGAAAGAATATTTCCACTAATGGTTCTTATGTTCGGTTTATTACAAGACAAGTTTCCAGAAGTGGTTTATTGATAAAGAAATGCCTTGGCCATTCCTCCTTTTTTTGGGGATATTTGTTGTGGTTCCACAACACACACCCCATTTTGGCCACTTGGCCATGGGGCCCCCCTTTGTTTTCTTGTTTTTTTTCCTTTTTGTCCTTTGGTTCTTGTTGGGTCTTCTGGTTTTAGGTCTTTAGATAAAATCCTTGCTAGAGAAGTCTTTTTTGGCCTTTCGGCCTTTTTGTATTTCGATAATTTATCTAAAATTTTGAAACCCCAATACCGAGTGATCTAAGGATAAATTAATCTTTCAAACTTTTAGCCTCCAAAACCCCGATGATGTAGGACTTGTGGGCTTCACACTTTTGACCTCTGAAAGTGAAAAACCCAAAGATAACGTCATCGATGCGAGCATTTATAAAAGTGGTTAAAGGTTTGGTTTTATTCATTCTCCAACTACTCATAGGAGCTTCAATTTTTTCTTCATGTTTTTGGCAAGTGGCTTCTTCTTCTGGTTTGGTTAGATTCATTGTGCATGTTATACTTCTATCTTGTCAAGCACATTGTAGGGTTCTCTCCGTGCCCTCGTATTTGAAGGTAGGGTTTTGTTCTTGGTTTTTGTTTAGGTTATGTTTTATTTTTCTTGGTTTTCATGGTCTAGGTCTAGTTTTAGGGCTAAGGTCTTATTTTTTATGTTGTTTAGTTCCTATTTTGGTTTGTTTTGCTTAGTGTTGAGCACTTTAAGTGTCTGGACTAGGGTTTCTTATATTTTTCATTTCTTTTTCATTCACAGTCTCCCAGGTTTTTAGCTCCTGAAAGACTAAAATGATCCAATCATCAAACTTGACAAAATAAAAGGAAGCTACTAGGTTAATTTTGGACTTGTCAAACTTTCGGCCTCTGCAAAGCTCGATATCACCGAAACACTGAAACACAAAATATAGGGAAAGTTCCACTCATTTCACATTTTCATCCTTTTGTCCTTCGAAGCTCCATCCATCTTTGAAATGTCAAAGCATTCAATTTTATGCCTTCAAATTACCTGTTCACCCTTTTTCACCTTCACACACTAATTTCCTATAAATCTTTTGCACTACTAAATCTCAAAACCAAGCATTCACTAAGCACCTATCTTTTTCCCTTTTGGCCTTTCAGAGGCTGATTTTGTCTTTGGTGTCCAAACCTTCGAAATTCCAAAAAAAATAATAAAGATTTTCTTTTATGGTTTCAGGCTTCTAAGTTTGGTTCTCTGGGTTTTCTGAGTTTTCCTTGCTTAGTTTGTAGTTGTTTTCAATAAGTGTTTGTTGATATTTGGATGTTTTCTTGCCGAATGTTGGAAAAGGCATTTGGCTTGCCAATGAAGTACCTATTCAAAGGGTATCATGTTTCCTCCAAGGTCGGGAGCCTCCATAGTGAGGTCACATATACTTATATTGGAAACATAAACTAGAATGAGTTTCTCACTAGGTGCATGAATCCTAATAGGAGATCGGTTGACTGCACTTCCTTGGTGCTCTCTAGCCTAGTCAATGTTGCGGCACACCCAGTGTCCATCCTATTCTCAAATATAATCATGACCCTCTCACAAACTACATTCTAGATAAGAGGGTGGTAAAAAATAAGGCAGGAGATATTATCCTTGACATTAGTCTAGATAACATTGAAAATGTCTTCCACCTTCCAAAGCGGGTTGACAAATTTTATGAATTTTCTATCAACAAGGGCTTGGAATGGTTCAAAAGTAACACTCAAATTTCTTATGAAATTATAAACAAGGAATACCTAATGAAACCTCTCCCCAATAATAAGTTGGAGAATATTGACATGAGAAGGGGATACTTGAAGGATGATATCCAGGAAGCAGTCACCATGTTGAGCAGATTGTATGGGCTCCCCCAATCAATCCAAATTGAGCATTGGATGATTATCCTAATTGAAATAATAAAGGGGAGAAGAGATATATTTGATTGGACTACCATCCTGAGTGATAACCTAGATGGGCAGTTGATAGCTATGAAAAACAACCCCCACTTTTACATGACTTCCTTAGCTACTTAGAAAAGAGAATATGGATGAAAATAGCCTGAAATATAGAATTGTCAATGACACATTAATCTTTGCAAATATCTAGACCATCAAAGGTGATTATGCAAAGAGACTCTCCCAAAAAAGAAAATTCTAAGGTTCGAGAAATAGGAGCCTATTATATTCAATTTAAAACTTTCACATAGATCATAGTGAAAGGGTGTACTTTGGCACCAAAGAAGCTTCCCGAATATCCTTCTGACAAGATAATTATTTTGTAAATTGCTAGGCAACTTTATGATGCCTGTGAGCACATCAAACACAAGAAGAAGCATCATTAGGACTTCCCTCTATTGGGACTTCCCTAGAGTTTGAATGACATGAATGTCCCTTATAACCCTTAAATTCATCAGGCTCTAGTTTGACCTCATTGGTACTTACAGTCATAATATGGGTAGACATTATGTTCATGAGCCTCACTTAGAGGATCATTGGATGAATTGTATAGATGACTACAAAGTCAAGATCTAGGACTACTGTAGAATGTCCCTTGAATTCACACAAGATACCCTAGAGCTCAACATTCCATCCAAGCTATGGGACATGGAGACAAGAAATTTCTTGAATGTAGAATTAGATAAGGAGGAAAATGACAATATACAATTCAAGGTCAGGCATGTGATAAAAACCACCTAGGAATGGATCAAAATTCCATTCAAAATAGACCTCGTGCCAATGAAGCCACAACTGAATCCACCATCCAAAGGAGACAAGAAAAAGGGGGAGAAGGTAGTATGGCCTAAGTTCAAAGAGGTAGTCCCTCAAAAATTAGAGATAATAAATAGGCATGATTGCCCAGTCGTATATACCTCAAATCCAAAACCTAAACCAACAAAGAGAATAATGACTCCACAATAGTGTCCTATTTCACTTAGGACCATAGGGGTTGATGGAAGGCACAATTTGAAGTACCCAGAATAAGCACTAGTGAATCTGAAATAACTTCAGAAGACTACACTTTCAAAGAGGTTGACCTAGGTGAACCTACCAGAGAAGGGAGAAAGACACTAGTGGCATTAGGGTTAAAACATTCCCTCAGGTTCATGGATAAGGATGAGGAAAGGATAAAATTATTAACAGATAAAAATGAAGCATTAAATAACTTCATTGTTAAAATAGCAGGTCCCATTGGCCTAGACTACTCAAAATCCTCATTATAGGTTGTCTTAGAGAATATGACTTACCAAGAATTATCGGCAGGTGTAACATATTCTTTCATTCATGCTTGTACAGATTGGAAAGTTGATTTTGAATAGTTAGGAGAGAGAACCATCATAGTAATCCTCAAGCCCTTTAGGGTTATCCTCAAGGAGGTCACCAAATTCGTGGACATGATGGATAACAAGGAAGGACAGGATTTTCAAATTAAGAGATGACAGAAGGATCTTAAGGACCTAAAACTAATAAGGAAGCAATGCTTCCAAATTTTGGTCAAATTGTATGAGGGATTAGAGATATACAATTCTAAGACCTGGATTAAGAATATAGATAAAATAGTAAATTTCTATGAGAAATGCCTAGACAGGGTCAGTAAGAGGCATCAATAAGTCATGATGTGGGTCGAGAAGATAGATAAATTCTTCTATAGTAGTGACCTAGACTTATATGAAGATGGGTGAAGCTAAATTTTATACACAATGAAGAATATTGTACAACCATTCATAGGGATTTTGGCTGGTGTCAATACCAAGGATGACCTCCAACGGTTATTCTATTTGAAGGATGACATGCTGAGAATGTTGGAATATGAGGAAGAAATCAAGTACTTTGCCTAAGAATTGATCACTTTTAGGGAGATTCAAGAGAAGCTCCTTAATGATATTTAGTTTGAAGACTTTGAAGAGGTGCGGGAGATAAAGAAGAGACTCTGAAGGGCCCATCTGTACATCCTCTAAAAATGACTAAGTGTCCAGTTTTAGACATAGTCAAATTTACAAAGGGAGGTTTTGTTTATACTTAGTGATTTGGCTAGCTCAATTTTTTCAACCTTTCAGAATCTGAAAGTCCAAAATTTTGGGATTCATAAGGATCCACACTTAGCCAATTTTTAGATCTTCAAGTTTTGGGATAAGCATCAGGATTAAAAATTTCTAGGTCATTTCGACGTGAAATTAATTTACATGGAGAGCTTGTTTCAAATCAAATTGCATGCAGGTTTGGGTTCATTTTGGTTTGACTAGAAGATATCAATCATTTGTACTCACATAAAGGAGTCAGGGTGAAAATTCCAAAGTAGAACTCTAGTTCCAAAAGAACACTTCAGTTTAGAATGATGGAGCCCTAGTTCTGATCTCTTGTTTCTTGAGTGGATTTGGCCCTGATTTCTTTCATGAGTGAAATGTAAATGGATTAAGATCCATGTAGGATTTTTATCTTCCAGTTTATGGGTATATTTTCTTTAGTAATCTCTAAATTTATCTTTATTTCATTGTTTTAGTGTAAATAGAACCCTAGTTTTAGGGTTCTGAGTTTTGTAATTGAATAACTATATATTTCATCAGAACAATGTAATTAAGGTCATATTATTTATGCCATAAATCTATATGTTTTTGGTGCTTCATTCATGGTGTGATTCTTCTACTATCTATGAGAAATTTATGAATTTGTGCATGTTTATTCATTTCTTCCAAAGAGCCAACTATGTTTTATTGTGAATGCATCTACGATCAATTTGTTTGAGATTAATGTTCTTGTTTCATCTTGTTGTGAAAAATGATTGGAAAGATTTTTTCTATTGGTTTAAAGATAAATCTATCTCATATGTGGGTGCATATGGTGGCTTCACGATCTGATAGATTTAGGAAAATATTGCATCTGGGTAAAAGTTTCTTCAAAAGATTGCATCTGTTGAACATGAAATTTTGATCAGGTATGATTCATGTTTCATGGGTTTCCATCTTTTTCTTCATTTAATTTTCAAGTGTGATTCAAATATGGTTTATGCTCGTTATATTTTCATTCTCGTAAATTTTATTACAATTCTTGTTACTCAAATATTTTGATCTTTGTTTGAAATTGATTAAAATAAGTAATCATTGTAGTTTTTAAAGTTATATTTGCATCATTAGGGAATTGCATACATTGGTAAAATTGAGAAAATACAAAAAAGTACTAAAGTCTATTTTGCAGTCTGAAGTTAAAACATACCAACAAATGCCTCCTTGTGAACATTCACATTTATATTCAACTAATTTTACTAATTAGATGTACCACAACCATGGAGAACCTTGGGAGTAACCTCGTTATTCTTTCAAGAGAGGAATTCAGATCTTAAATTCCTAACAATTGACTTGTGTAAAAACAATACTCAACACTATTGGGGTGGTCCCACAATAGTGTGTCCCGCTTTTTTGAACATCCTAATTTTTGCTGAAATTGCACATTTTTAAGAAAATATGTTGATTTAAGCCTTGAGAGGTCCCATTTGAAGGATAAAATTCAAAATGGCTAGATAAAATCCTCTTGGATAAAAATCCCTTTGGTATAATCCCTCTACTCCTCACTCACACCTATAATCGAGTCTCCTTTGAACCCATCAAAATGCTGACAAAAAATCACTTTGACATTAACTTTTTGTTGGATAAAATAAATTCATTTGAAAAACCCAAATATAGGATGATATTAATCTAAGAAAGCTTTCCAATTATTATGAGTTATATATATATTGAGTTTATTAAGACTTTTCTTTTAAAGTTTTACTAAACATAGGTTGTCTGACCATTTAGCGACTTCTCTATTCGACGCTTCTGGAAAAATAGTAAATTAGGGGAAAAAAATATGAAAAATATGTAGGAAACAGGTTTTTATGTTAGCTTTCTATCAAAGAAAGAATAAATTAATTTCGATATATAGAGATAGAGTTAGATTGATCAAAGTGAACCTATGTCCAAATTATAAGTAATGTCACTTCATAACTCAATAAACTATTAAATATTCAACCAAATTGAATAAAACCAAATGTATTCCCTAGATATTTGTGTTACAAACCTAAATTCAAAATAATTACATTCTTATCAGTTTTATAAAAAAAATTATGTTGATCAAAGTGAGTGTCACTCCTGAAAAATCCTGATTTTTCACAAAAATAA
>MU227411.1:488394-502468 GCA_018584345.1 Thuja plicata
ATATTTGTGTTACAAACCTAAATTCAAAATAATTACATTCTTATCAGTTTTATAAAAAAAATTATGTTGATCAAAGTGAGTGTCACTCCTGAAAAATCCTGATTTTTCACAAAAATAATTTTTGAAGAAGGAAAAATGGATACAAATAAATTCCATTTTAAAATATATATATATATTTATAAACTAGAAAGAAAATAATAAAAAAACACTAGTTTACATCATTTTCAAATTCTTAATGGCTTAATGACAATTGATGTTCAAAAGCGAAGTTTTTTTCAGAATGTTCATTTCAGTGTCAAAGTTGGCCAAAAAGTGGGACACGGTTTTGTGGAATCACCAATTGTCAAAACCTATTGATACTTCAACACCTAAGTTTGGAACTTTTGAGGAGTCATCTTTTAGAATTCACAGTGAATTGAAGGCATTGGTAATCCAAAGGAAAATAAGGAAACAAGCTGATTACTTAGCCAAAATGAGTGGGATTAACCAAGAAATGGTGAAAAAACTTAGGAAGCAATTGGAGAGTGAGAAAGCAGACACATTTGCTAATGCAAAAGTCAAGAAAGCTAGAGTTGAAGAAATAACACCTCGGAGAGTCACTAGGATTTCAACACTAAAACAAACTCAATCTACTACTACACCTATTATGACTATGCCATAAAAGAAGTCACATGTGACTTTTCAGAAAACTTATAAATAGAAGAAAGAGAAAACATCTGGCTATAAAGAGTCAAAAGGAATGAAAGTGAGCAAGGATAAAGCTAAGGAAGATGAAGTTGAGATTGAGTATGATGAGGAATAAAAAGAGCTAAGAGCTAGTGGGAAGAAGTCCATAGTAGTAGGGAATCCTACTGAGAAATTTGTCAAGACTAATGAAACTATTATTACTGATAGCATAATCCAAGATTTTAAGGGATATGGAAGGATAGATTTTGTGATGAAACACTTTGATAAATTTGATAGTGAAGGTAAAAAGAAGATAGATGATGCAGTTGTAGAGAGTCTACATGCATTTTCCAAAGCACCAAGTAATTTTTTCAAGGATTTACATAAGGAACTGTATAAGGCAGTAGTTAAGAGATGGAGAGAAGCTCTAAAGATTGACAAAGTGATATGTTAGTAATAACTGAGAGGGGGGGGTGAATCAGTGGCCTCAAAAATTTATCCTTTAAACTTTAATCCACCAATCAATACACCTCAAATTATTAAGTCCCTACAAGATGCATGCCTTGAAATACTTGAAATAATTAATTGTCTATCGGTTTACCTTGTCTGTCCTTATTCTCCTTGATTACCGATAAGCAATAGAACTTATTTACCGATACTCAGTAAATATGTAGAGTATACCAATCAATCCAAAAATGCATATGTGAAATGTAAAACAATAAAGTAAAAAACCATACACACATAACATGTGGATTTTAACGTGGAAACCTTGTTAAGGGAAAAAACCAGTGGGACCGGTACCCCAAATTTTCACTCTTCTGAAGTGAGCCCTGTTAGCAGCCAACCATGTTAAAGGTTACAAACACACTGTTAAGTGTGACCTTGTTAGAGGATTTTTATACATGTAGGTTGTCACTTAGTATCTGGCATCTATCTTGCTACCATCCTTGAATCAGCCTCCTTCTTAGACTGTCAATAGGCTTTAGGCAAATCTTGCTACTATCCTTGAATCAACCTTCTTCTTAGGCTATCAATAGGCTTTATGCAAATTCAATGCTACTTTCATGAATCAACCTTTTTGGAAATTTGTTAGGATATACCTCAATTATAGAAGACTGTTAATTCCTTCTCTATTAAGAGACTTGATGCTTCAATGGTTAAACTGAAACACTATGACCTATTTCTAATGCAACTTTGACTTGCATATTTTTAGATCTATTTAAGTATAATACCTCTCTAATCAATGTATCAATTCAATTCCTTTTTCTCCACACTTTCTTCTTTGTGATGTTGTGCTTCACTGTTCTTCGGTGTCTGTAGAATTCTTTAGCTCTCCCTCAGCTTGATTGATCAGGACTGTATGAAGTTTATCCTTCACCAGTTTCTCTTTAGCATCCTCTTTCTATTCACTCCCCTTCCATGTATCTGATGGCTTGCAAAAATCAATTATGCTTGTCTCTTATATAGACATGATATTCCTTAATTCATGATTCTTGATTCTTGATTCTTAGTGTGAAAAACAATCTAGCCAAATTGATTTACGGCTTTAACTCCTGATTTATCTCGTAGTTATCTTCTTTCCAACTGTATAAATCTTCTTTAAATCAATTACTTAACTATGGTTGAATAAAACAAATAAAAAAACCAGTTATGTCTATCCTTAAGCTTTGCCAGCTAGATATTTTTTCATTTTTGAACTCTCTGTTCTATCGGTCAATTCTGCAGTTCGTCATCAATGACAACTGCCAGTTCCATTGGTGTAACTCTAGTTAGCTTCGGGATCTCCGTTTGTCAGGAAACACTGTCTCTTGTTCATTGGGCATCCTATGATTTTTCTTCATCAGGAAACACTGCCTTCTACTTGTCAGGTATCACTGTGACCTTTTTCTCTGTCTTTACTGATGGTGTGCACTCTGTCGGTGTTTTCTGTCACATAGTGAATACTTAACTTTTATGCATTTCTAAAAGCATAATCATTGTTCCATTGATTCTCTAAAGTCTTTGACATTATGTACATAACCGTATAGATGATATCAAGTTGACATCAATGACAATACAAACCATTAACTGATTTAATGTTTTGCATCATCTTCAACTTAACATTATCAAACATTTAATCAGTTACATGTCATCATGATTATGGAACAATAACTTGCACTACTACAACCTGAATTGATGACTCATGATGTGAAGATAATGGTTGAAGCTATGAGTTCATAATTCTAGACAAGGAACAGAGTAACAAGAATTATCATTGAAGAAACATAAGTGGTAAAAGATGAGATAGTGAATACATGGAAAATTTACCGAAACTAGAGAAAGAAACCAAAGACAAATCAGTAAAAGAGAAAGGACAAGGTCAAGAGTCCACAACTGAAGAGATAAGGGATGTCATAGATAATTTTATCTCTAATATTCCTGAGCAGATACAGATTATTGATACACAAACTGAATTTGATGCACCAAAAGGACACATTGCAAAGAAAGTGATAGAACATAATGGTGAAGGTCAAAAGGGTGATAAAGAGGTACTTTTAGTAAAGAGGAAGCTATACATAACTGGTGAAACTAGCACAATGAAAAAGAGTAAATCAAAGGATTCAACAATTTCTAAGGAAGAAGATGAAGGTAAACCAGAAGATGAGGAAATTCAAGCACCTATTGATATAACCAAGATGAGTCCTAAAGAGTTAATGGAAATGTTTGAGAAGATTAAGGTGAAATCAACAAGGGAAAAAATAAAGGGCAAGAAGAAAGTTAGAGTGTTTAAGGCTACTAGGAACATAATTAGTAAACTAGTTCTTGATGTGGAATATGACAAATATGATCATTCTATTGATCAGCGGGATCTATTGATCAAAGTCATTTTTGATCAAGTACATGACTTGGAGAATGCACCAATGAAGTTGGTTGAGTATCGCTATGAGAAGAAAATGAAATTGAAGTTGGTAGAGAGGATTTCCAAAGACAAGGCAACACTTTCTGAACTTGTGGACCAGAAAAAGAACACACTAAAATAGGTCGGTCAATTATTGACCAAAGTGTCAAAATTTTTAGATTTTACAAAGGATTTGGAGAAGGACAGAGAAAATGCACATAAGGAGCTTGAAAATAAAGTTGAAAATTCTGATCCTATGACAAGCTCTACATCAGAATACAGTGCCAAGGTGAAAATGATCACACACAATGTGAGGCAATTTCAGGTAGAACATGATAAGAGGGTCATCACACTACTTAAACTACAAACATACCTAGCACCCACAATAGAGGTGATGCAATAACATGTGAAGCATGCTGAAATTATAATTGGGTTACCAAAATTGACCACTCTCGATAGAATGGAGGAGTTATCTTTTGATCTACATGGGTAGATCATTGCTATTTACCATTTGAAAAGGTTGTAGGATATGTCATTGGAGACAACAAAGACCAACTACAAAGATGTATCTAACAGAATTTAAGGAGGAGTACACATTTCAATTTGTGAACCTTTGTCATTGTATGACAAAAAGGGGGAGTATGATTATGACTATGAGTATAGTGATGACATATAACTGATTAAATGTTTGAAGATGTTAAGTTGATGATCATGCAAGGCATTAAATTAGTTAATGTATTGTATTTTCATTGATGTCAACTTGATATAATCTATATGGTCATGGAAATACTGCCAAAGACTTCAAAGAACTGATGAATCAAAGGCTATGCTATCAGTAATGCATATAAGTCAAGTATTCACATAGTGACTGCATAACCCAATGGAGTACACACCGACGGTCAGAGTAAAAGAGAAAAGTCACGGTGTTACCCGACAACCAAATGCACAACATTACCTACGAGAAAAGTCACAGTGTTACCCAACGACCAAATGCACAACATTACCAATGAGAAAAGTCACAGTGTTTCCTGATGAGAAAAACATAGAGTAACCCGACGGACAGAATTATAGTGTTGCCTAATGGAAAAGACAAGGAAGGAGATCCTGATGATAACTGAAGTCACACTAACAGAACAATTAGTTATCACTGATGACTAATAAAAGTTTTGGTCGACAGAACAGAGAGTTCATAGAATGACAATGCTTAGCTAAAAAGAGCTAAAGATAGACTTAACTGATACTTATCATTATTTTAATCATCCAAATAAAGCCAGAGATAAGTAATTGATTTAAAGCTGATTTGTCCAGTTGGAAAGAAGATCTTTTTGAGATAAAACTATTGTTTTCTTTAAATCTAATTGGCAAGAATTGTGGATCACACCAAGAATCAAGAAAGTCAATAAAAGATCAAATCACGTCTATATATAGACAAACCCAATTCATTAATAATTGTGTGGGGTGAAGAGAAAAGAGGGAAGATGCTAACAAGATTCTGAAGGAGAAGAAAGTCTTCATTCAGACCTGATCAAACAAGCTGAGGAAAGAGATAGATTCTGTAGACACTGATGAATAGTGAGACAACATCACAGAGAATAACAGTGTGGAGCAAAGGTCTAAAATTAATTATATTGATCAGTCAAATAATGCACTTACAACAGATCTAAAAACCTATAATTAAGTTGTATGTGTGAACAGATCATTAATGTTTCAGTTTAACCATTGAAGCATCAAGTCTCTTAACTGAGAAGGACTTAAAATTCATCTACAATTGAGATAGATCCCAAGGAGTATCAAAAAGTTTGATCATAGAAAGTAGCATTGGATATGCCTGATACCTATTGACAGGCCAAGTGAGTGTTTGATCAAGGATGGTAGCATTAGATACTAGATACTTGGTGATAAACTATCTTTTAAATCCTCTAACAAGTTCACACCTAACAGTGTGTTTGTAACCTTTAACAAGGTTGGCTTGTAACAGAACTCACTTCAAAAGAGTGAAAATTTGGGGTACCGGTCCCAGTGTTTTTTCCCTTAAAAGGGTTTCCACATTAGAAATCCATGTGTTATGTGTTAATATTTTATTACTTTACTATTTTACATTTTACATATGCAATTCTGGATTTATCGGTATACTCTACATATTTACTGTGTTTCGGTAAATAGTTGACTCCTTATCGGTAAACATATAGAAGAAGGTTTTACAAAGCAATTCGACAAGTAGTAAATTGATATAATTATTTCAAGGCATTCATCTTGTAGGATAGAAGATAACTAGAGACATAATTTATGGTTATAAGTTTTAAAGGGTTGATTTAAGGATTGATTTTTGAGGCCACTGATTCACCCCCCCCCCCCTCTCAGTTATTACTACCAATTGGTATCAGAGCNCCCCCCCCCCCCCCTCTCAGTTATTACTACCAATTGGTATCAGAGCTTGTTTTCTTAGAAGGAAGGTTTCAAGACCTAAGCTAAAGATCACAAGATGAACATACGAGATGTGCCCAAGTTGAACAAAGACAATTTTGCTTCATGGCAGAATAGAATAAGACTCCACTTATTAGGTATTGGAAATGATATTACTCAATACTTAGATATTGAATATGTGTTTCCCATAGGAGCACCAACAGTTGAGCAAATGAGAGAGAAGCATGAGCACAATTGCATGATGATATAACTTGCCTCCTCACTCTCTGATACTCAATTTGAAGATGTAAAAACCTACAAAACTACAAAGTAGATGTGGGAAAAATTGATGCTTGTACATGGTGGTGACAAGAATGTTTTGAGAGCCAAGGTAGAAAGCCTTAGAGGAAAGTTTGATGATCTCAAAATAAAAAAAGGTGAAAACATCACACGGTACAACACAAGAATGAAAGAGGTAGTTGATTCCATTCAAGAAATGAGAGTAGTAGAAAATAGCAATGTTACTCTAGATAGTTTGATTGGAATATTAATTTTATTTGAGATGAATAACTTTGATAATAGTGTCTTACCAGACATAGAATCTGCATTCAAAAATTCTATGAGAATAAGTAAATCAAGTCATAAACACACTATGAGAAAAGATAGTGATAGTGAAAGTGAAGAAGAAGATCTTGATGAAATTGAAGTACTTAAGGCTAGAAGAATGCAGAGAGGCTAAGGTAAATACAAAGGTAAATTACCACTTGTTTTTTTTAATTGTAAAGAGATTGGACACTTTGCTGCAAGATGTACTAATAGAAGAAAAGATGATAGAAATAATGACAGATGATTTGAAAAGAAGTCTAACAGAGGTGATTAAAGAAGATACCGATAATCATAAAGAAGAGATACCTGAGACTACAAGGACAAAGGAAAGAAGGACAGTTACCTAGAAAAATGCAAAGATGATGATACTAACACCAAATCTGATGAAGACATCGAGATGGTATATATGGCAGTAAAAGATTATTTAGATGATGATGAAGAAAGGTATGTAGAAACTACACTCATATCTAGAGTTAGTAAAAATGATGTCTGGATCATAGATCATGGCTGCACTCACCATATGACTGGTGATAAGCAAAAGTTTGAGACTTTTGAATACTATAAAGGTGGTTCAGTAAGAATGGGTAATGATACACCTCATCCAGTTGAAGGTAGAGGAACCATAATGTTGAATAACTAGATAAAATGTGAAAAAATTTATTGGTTAAATGGATTGAATTATAATCTATTGAGTGTTTCTCAGTTGAATAATTCAGGTCACAGAGTAGCATTTGAAAATAAGAAGGCAAAGATCTTCAATAAATTAGGAAATCTGATTGGTACCGATGAGAAGACAAAATGTAACTTATTCTATCTGAATGATATTGACACCACTTGCTTAATGTCTAGAAATGAAGATATATGGTTGTGGCACAAAAGATTGTTTCATGTGAACTTTGAAAACATGATAAAGATTAGCAAAAAGAGAAATGTAAGAGGCTAACCGACAATTACCAAGCCCGACAATATCATGTGTAAGAATTGTCAAAAAGGTAAGATGACAAAGTTTAGTTTCAAAAGAAAAACCCATACATCTGATGTCATTCTAGAATTAGTCCATATTGACCTATGTGGACCTATGAGGACAAAGAGTTATTATGGAGATAGATATTTTAGAGATAGATATTTTATTCTCTTTGGTGATGATTACTCTAGAATGATGATAGTGATGTTTCTAAAAGATAAATCAGAAGCATTTAAGATGTTTAAATGGTACAAAGCAATGGTTGAGAAACAAAGTCATAAACAATTGAAATGCTTAAGATCAAATAGAGGAGGGAAATTTATTTTAGATGAATTTACTAACTTTTGTAATGAGCATGGAATTAAAATACAAGTCTCTACACCAAGAACACCACAGCAAAATGGAATTGCTAAAAGAAGGAACAGATCCATAGTTGATTGTGTAAGGACACTGATGATAGAGAAAGGAATCACCCAAATCTTCTATAGAGAAGCTATCAATACTATTGTTTACACATTGAATAGAGTACAATTGAAGAAAGACACTAAAAATACCCCATTGTTACTTATTGTCATATTATGGGTAGAAATTATGTTCATGAGCCTCACCTAGAGGATCGCTGGATGAATTGTATAGATAACTATGAAGTTGGGATCCAGGACTATTGTAGAGTGTCCCTTGAGTTCACACAAGTTATCCTAGAACTCAACATTCCACCTAAGGTATGGGACATGGAGGCATAAAATGTACTGGATCCTCTATATAATAAAGGAAAAATATATGCAAGGGCCATCTTAAATGCAGAAGTAGATAAGGAGGAAAATGACGGTATATAATTCAAGGCCAAGCATGTGATAAAAAACACCGAGGACTGGATCAAAGACGAGTCAAAATGGAGGCCATTCCAATGAAGCCACAACTGAATCCACCATCCAAAGGAGACAAGAAAAAGGGGGAGAAGGTAGTAATGCCTAAGTTTAAAGAGGAAACCCCTCAGAAATCAATGACAATATACAGGCATGATCACCCAGTTGTATATGGCTTGAATCAAAAAGATAAACCAACAAAGACAAGAATGATTGGTAGCATATATCTACCTCTTTATCAACCACAACTCACACAAATGAAAGCCACTGGTACGAGTCGATCTCCAAAAATGAAAATCACAGGACCGAGTGTCACCCAAAAAGAGAGGGGGAAGGTATACAAAAGGAAGTGATCCTTTGTATCTTCATAATTGGAGACCTTGCAAGTAGAAGAGGAAGAAGAAGATGTACCTTTTATCAAGGAGAACACAATTAGGGACAAAAAATGCTAAAAGGAATGATCCTGAAGAAAGTTTCTCATTCGATGTGGAAATAGGAACATAGAAGGAACAAGGAGATCCCCAGGATTCCCTTGGTCCTAACAAGTTTATATCTCTGACTTTTAGAATCTTGTAGGGTTCAAGAATCAAATGATATACTCACTTGGTCACACTACAGAGGTAAATGTGGAGGGATAGGTACCATAGGTCCCACAGGTTACTCTCCATCCTCCTTTGTCTCAATTCACTACCTGCATGGCCAAAAGAACCACTTATGGAGCTAGACTCAGGAAAATGAATGGATACAAAAATTCCTTCATACACCATGGGGTCTATAGAAACATGTAAGGAAGTAGAGGTGAAAATTACCTCAGGGCTCCCAAATATCCACACATCACAATCAAAACAAGGAGAGCTATCACAAGACATGATCATAAATGAGGAGGTTGGAAAGGGGGTAGATGCATAATAGAGTTCATCCACTCCACCTCCCATTTATACAAATCCTCCTCTCATCATTCCAACACATGCACCCATGCCTCCTCCTTTCATTTATTTTCCCACTCCTCCGCCTTCTATTCAAATCCCCACTCCTCCACCTTTTTCTCCCATTCCTTCTTCAAACCCAATTACCCAAGCCCCGTCATCCATAAGGTCAACACCATATTCATAGGAAAGGAAGAGATAGGTAACAGGTCTCTAGAAAGAAATATTTACAAGTTCATCTGAAGATGTTGAAGAGCCCCAAGTTGAGGAGTCTACAAGGTATGAAGATACCCCTCCTTGTAAGGATACAACTGAAGAGCCAAATACCACTATGTGGGAATAGCTAGAGGAGACAGAAAAAGAGGGGCAAGAGGATGAAGAGAATTCTTAAATAAGGGAAGCTTTGCAGGAGTAAGTAGAAGGAGAGAAGGAAATAGAGGCCCAAAATGTAGAAGAGACAAATTATGTTATAAAGATTTCCCCATATGAGCCACTCACTACCTTTACCAAACCCACATGGTTCACCAAGGAGATACAACCAAGGAGAAGGGTTTACACTAAGGAGGACATAGACATGGTAGTTTGAGGCCAAACCTTCCATAAGGACAAATCCAACACCCTAGAAAGAACAATTTCCTATGTCATTCAGGACCATAAGGGCCAATGGAAGGCACAAGTTACAATACCCACAATAATCACTAGTGAATTAGAAAAATGCCAGAAGACTACACTTTAGAAGAGGTTTACATAGGTGAACTTACCAAAGAAGGGAGCAATACACTGGAGGGCTGAAACATGCCCCTGGGTTCATGGATAAGGATGAGGAAAAGATAAAATCATTAACTAGGAAAAATGAAGCATTTAAGAACTTCATTATTAAAATAGCAGGTCCCATTGACTTGGACTGCCTGAAAGCCTCATTATAGACTGTCTTAGAGAAGAGGACTTCCCTAGAATTGGTGACAGGTGTAACACATTCTTTCATTCATGATTGTACAGATTGGAAAGTTGATTTTGAACAGTTAGGAGAGAGAACCATCTGAGAAATCCTCAATCCCTTTAGGTTTATCCTCAAGGAGGTCACCAAATTAGTGGACATGATGGGTAACAAGGAAGGACTGTATTTTCAAATTAAGAGATTCAAGAAGGTTCTTAAGGACCTATAAGTAATAAGGAAGAAAAGTTTCCAAATTTTGATAAAATTGTATGCGAATCAGAGTTGGGAAATTTTGAGACCTAGATTCAGGATATAGCTAAAAAATTAAAGGTCTATAAGAAATTCTTGGACAGGGTCAGCAAGAGGCATTAAGGAGCCATGATGTGGGTCGAGAAGATAGAGAAATTATTCTATACCATCAACCTAGACTTATATGAAGATGAAAAAAACCATATTTTATACCCACTGAAGAATATTGTGAAAAAACTCATGGGGATTTTGGATGGTGTTGATACCTAGGAGGACCTCCAACATCTATTCTATTTCAAGGATGACATGCAAAGAATGTTGGAACATGAGGAATAAATCAAGTTCTTTGCCTCAGAATTGATCACTTTTAGGGAGAAGAAAGTGAAGTGTCTTAATGATATTCAAGTCACAGACTTTGAAGAGGTGTAGGAGATAGTACAGAGAATCCAAAAGGCTCATTCATACATCCTCCAACAATGACTAGGTGTCTAGTTTTAGACTTAGTCAAATTTTACAAAGGGAGATTTTTTTTATACTTAGCCATTTGGAAAGCTCAATTTTTTTGACCATTCAGACTCCAAAAGTCCAAAATTTTGGGAGTCACAAGCATCCACACAACTAATTTTTAGATCTTCAACTTGCAAGGTAAGGTTCAGGATCCAAAATTTTTGGGTCATTCTAACATGAAAGGAATTTGCATGCAGAGATTGTTTCAAATTATATTTCATATAGGTTTGGCTTCATTTTGGTTTGACTAGAAGATTTCAATCAGTTGTACTCGCATAAAGGATCCAGAGAAAAGATTTCAAAGTAGAACTCCTATTCTAGAAGAACACTTCAGTTCAAAATGGTGGAGCCCCAATTCTGATCTCTTGTTTCTTGGGTGGATTTGGCCCTGCTTTCTTACATGAGAGAAATGTAAATGGATTAAGATCCATGCAATTTTTTTAGTTGCCAACCTAGGAGTAGATTAGCTTTAGTAATATCTATATTTATCTATATTTTTATGGTTCAATGTAAATAGAACCCTTATTTTGGGGTTCTAAGTTTTGTAATTGAAGCACTATGTATTCTATCAGAATAATATAGTTAAGGTCAGATTTTTTATGCAATAAAGCTATATGATGTTGGTGCTTCATTTATGGCATGATTCTTCTTCTATCTATGAGAAATTTATGAATTTTTGCATGCTTGTTCATTTCTTTCAAAGAGCCAACTACATTTTATTGTGAATGCATCTATGATTAATTAGTTGGAGTTTACTATTAATGTTTCATCTTGTTGTGACGAATGATTGGAAAGATTTATTCTATTAGTTTAAAGATAAATCTGTCTTGTGTGTGCATGCATTTGGTGGCTTCACGATCTTATAGATTTTAGAAAATCTTGTATCTGGGTAGAAGTTGTTGCACTAGTTTATAATGATCCCTGTTAGAAGATCTTACAACCCTGTTAGGAGTTGATCTTTACAATGCAAGAAGTAGAGAGACCTGGTTAAAGGTGAGACCCTATTAGGAGTCTTTTACAGATAACCCTATTAAAGGTGAGGACTTAGTGTCCAATAGCTCACTGCTAAGATGGTGAAGGCTACAACCTTCAATATAACAGATATACACTATATTTGGTAAATGAATTGTTTGAGTAGACCTACTATCTTGATCAGTTCCAATGAATTGAAATCACCTTTTATTTCTTCACATAGATATTCAACTTATTCTTTCTGATTTTCTGCTTTTCTCTGTTCTTTCTTCTTCACAACATTTTTTCGACACTTAGTGAACATATTTGAATTGTTATATGTATCTTCACCAGGGATAAGGTCATGATGGTATTTGGAAACACTTCATCAACTTCCTTGTCAGCTCAACCAAGCACGCAATAAAGATTAAGACCACAAAACTCAAACTGAATAGACGTGACACTTCACAAAGTCATCTTCACAAAATTAACTCTAACATCAATATTTTGTTGAAACACGTTTAGCGCCTTTGGATAATTATCTTTAACTCATAACTAAACATGAATACAAACACACATATCCCGAAGATAGGCACAACTCAAGAAACACTATATTTACGTCGGCTCCTTAATAGATAAACTCTAGAAACTGTAACTGCCATAACTGATTAATCATAACTCAACTGAAATTGCATATCTAACTTGGCGTGAATGTACATAGCAACTAGAACATGTATACATCATAGAAATAAACACTCATAGGTCCAAATCATCTATACTGATAATTGCATATAGGATACCTTCTGTATATTATATGTTGTCATCAATGGCAAAAATACAATCAATTATTTGCACAGAAGAAAATCTCCAACAATATCCCCCTTTGACATTGATGGCAACATATGATATCATCAACTCAAAGTGTCTTCCTTCTTTTTACAATCTTCTCAATATCCTCATCAAAGGTTTATCTTCACTGCTACTGCTCTGTATACTCCCCCAGAGTATATGTTCCCCCTTACTAATACTCCCCCTTTGACATCAATTGAAAAGGGTGTTAAATACCATTAAGCATAGGTACTACTCCATAAGTAGAGTATTCAACCATTCATCAGTCACCAAGGACTAATGTTCTTGCTGCAAGTTCTAATCAAATTCAGGAAAGGGAACTACTCCAGACTTCTACCTGAGATACTCAAAAGTATCTTTTGATAGATTCTTTGTAAAAAAATTTACTAGTTGTTCTTTAGTGCTTACATAATCTAGCTTTACTTCTTTCTCTGCAACTTTTTCTCTTAGGAAGTAGTATTTGATCTCAATGTGTTTTTTTTTTGCATGCATCATAGGGTTCTTTGACATATTGATAGTACTAGTGTTGTCACTATGAATAACAATAGGATAATCAATCTGAATACCAAAGTTCTTAATCATCTGTTTGATCCAAACCATTGTTGAACAATTCAACGCTACTGCAACATACTCAGCTTCTGTTGTTGATTGAGAGATACAATTCTTCTTTTTTCTTGTCCAAGTGACCAACCTATCTCCAAGAAATACTGCTCCTCCTGATGTACTCTTTCTGTCATCAACACAACCTACCCAATCTACATTTGTATACACATGAAGTTGTATGTTCTCTAAGTTAGGATACCATAAACCATAGTCTATAGTTCCCTTTAGGTATCAAAATATTTTTTTTATTACCATTAGATGATTTTGCTTAGGTTCATCTGCAAATCTTTGAACAATGCCAACTGCATTAGAAATGTCAGGTCTAGATTGAGTGAGATATATGAGTTTTCCAATCATAGACTTGTATAGGGTCTTGTCAACTACTGTTGAATCATCATCTTTAGAAAGCTTGCATCCTGATATCATGGGGGAGCTTACTGGTGTGTGCTAAAATGTTGACACACTTCTATGAATCATTCCATCTAAGGTTGCTCATGAATGAGGCTTCAAATATTGATCCATAGCTCTCTAGTCATGGAGTACAAAGATGTAAAATGGAGGCCCTCAGATTGACCTAGTTAGTGCTTATGCAAGTACACCATGAAATGAGAGATTCAAATGCATGAAAATGAGATCTACTCTATATGATTGCAATGCATGAAAGGAAAT
>MU227412.1:4721-16843 GCA_018584345.1 Thuja plicata
GATCTTGGCCCTTCCTTGGAATTTAACATCTATAAAATTCCAAGGCATTCTCATTTGTAATTCATTAGATTAGTAGTGAAATTAGAAGCTAGAGAGATAATAGCTTATCAAAGTCATTGATAATTCATTGTTGGTTCATCATGGTGAATTAATTAATGTTTCTTTGAAGTGTTGTATGGTTTCCTCAACCTTTCAATTAGAGTAGATTTATTTTCATGTTGAAGTAGTTTAGTTGAATGAAAATGTAACATAAAAAAATGTGTTAATACATCAAGTCTTTTATGCACATTAGGGAAAGAGAAAGAGGGATCCCCAAATATAACCTTCGAGAGAACTCAAATTTGATTAGCACAACCCAAATTGATATAGGGTTACTAATGAAAAATTCAAGTCCTTTCAAGGGTGAATATCTAAAAGATCTCTTTTTCTTTGATTGTACGTTCCCTTTATTGTTCTTTGATTGATATTGATTAATGCCAATTGAGGTTGTTTGTGTTTGATTAAGTGACCTAAGGCTAGCAAGCACATGTAACAATCAAGAACATACAAATACCTAATATGATATCTCAAAGTAAGTGCTATAAAATGAAAAAGAGGAAATTGGACTCACCTTGAGGGATAGTAGAGGTTACAAGACTAGATCTTAAAATAAGGTCTAAATGATTTTACATCTTTCACCAAAGCATATGCCTACTTCTCCATCATTTCATAATTTAATTCTGCATCTTGGAGGGATTTGTTAAAAAAGGCAATAGGGTGTTCAAAATCCTCCTCATCTTTTTGTAGCAAGATAGCAACAATAGTTTGAAAAGATGCAAATGAGAATAAAGAGAAAGGCTTACTGTAATCAGGTGACTTCAAGACCGGTGCCTCCCAAACTGATTTCTTAATTTTTTCAAAGGCTACTTGGGCTTCTTCACTCCATTGAAATTTTTCATCTTTCTTCAACAACTTAATAATTGGTTTGACAATCTAAGAACACTTTGTAATAAATCTTCTCACAAAATTTATCTTTCCTAGGAAAGATTGTACACATTTTATATTTCTTGGAGCAGTGACCTTTTGAATGGCTTCTATTCTTTCTGGGTCAATCCTCTCTCCATCCTTAGACACTATATGTCCCAGAAAATTTCCTTCTTTAACTAAAAATTGACATTTTCTGGGATTCAAAGAGACAACATATTCTAAAGCTTTATTGATATTTTTTTCTAGGTGTTCACAATGATCCTCAACTTTCTTAGAATATGCAGTTAAACCATCTTGATATATCACCATGAATAAGTCAATAAAGTCTTTGAAAGCAACATCCATGGCTCTCTAAAAATTTTCTCCTGCATTTATTAATCCTAATGGCATTCTAACATATACATAAGTTCCCCATGGAGTAGTAAATGGAGTCTTGAACTGTTATGATTGTTTCTTTAACACCTGGTTGTAGCCTGAAAATCCATCCATCATTGATAATAGCTCACAACCAATTACCTTATGTATCATTGCCTCCATATTAGGTAAATAATAATTGTCTTTCAGAGATGCAATGTTCAAATTTCTAAAATCAACACATAATCTTATGTCCCCATTCTTCTTTCTCACTGGGACTAGATTTGAAACCCATGTAGAATGTCTGATAGGATGGATAATCCCTGCATCTTTTAGTTTCATCAACTCCTATTGCATCTTGGGAGATAAAAATGGATTAATGGGTCTCTATTTTTGTCTGAATGGTTTCACATCTGATTTTAATGGGATTTCATGCTGGAAAAGGTCTTCCCTATAAGCTCTCAAATCTTCATAAGACCATGCAAATACATGTTTATATTTCTTTATTAATTTGATCAAATTTTTTCTAACATGGTAATCTAATCCTTTTCCAATATAGACTATTTGAGGAGTGGTCTCTGATCCTAGATTTATTTCTTCTAAATCTTTAATCTTAGCATTGCTTATTTTTTATGAATGATCATTCTGATCACTAAACAATGCTTCTAGTTCTACAAATCCCTTGGGAATCTAATTAGAACTTAGTTGGAAAACCTCATTCCCCAAAACACAATCCTTACCATTAATAACTTCAAGTAAAGTGTTACAATCAATGTGCTGGTTCTCATAATGGTCTAGGCACTGAATAAATCTAAGAATTTCTCGGTCATCCTCAAATACTTTCCAGTTGTAAATATTGTCAGGGATAACTGGTCTTATCTTTATTTCTACTATTGATACCCCATTTAAATTCAATTCATCAATTTTCAAAGCAACATTAGCTAGGAAATCTTCYATAATGTTTTTAGACCTTTCTATCCARCTAATATCAAAGGCATCAAAAGATTCAATTTGGTCCCAAATTGCATGCTTATACARTTTTAGTCTATCATTTTTCACTGTATATTTGGACCTAACTTGGGCTACTACTAACTCTGAATCACCATAAACTTTTAGACATTTGATTCCATGTTTAKCAACAATGTCTAGCCCTAGAAACAAAGCTTCATATTCTATTGTATTRTTTGTACATTGGAATGMTAACAAGAAAGAATATTTAAATGTAGTACCTRATGGAGAGATGAGTAAAATACCAKCTCCTAATCCCTCCTTAGAACARGCTCCATCAAAATACATTTTCCATAGATCATCATTCTRTGTAATCAACTCCTTYATTAAGGGATCAACATCTTTACATTGATGAGCACTCCTTTTCACTCTGAAGTTCTCCRTGTCAACATCTACACARTAATTAATGTCAATKTTTTCATGTAACTCAATCATATGAGGTRTCCTACCTTCTCTAGACACCTTGACATTATTTCCATCAATATTAAAAGGGGCATAAGATRAATCACACTGAATACTTCCCCCCATTGAGGCACTCCATTTCCTAAACAACAACATTCCATAATGTGGTGGGATATCAACCACCAATACACTCATTATCAATACTATATCAAGGGATACAACTAACCTATAAGGTAAGGCTTCAATGGTAACAACAACAGAGATCTCTCTTGAATCCATTGCTTGACACCTCCCATGACGAGTATCAACTTGTAATCCCATGGATTTCATGATTTATGCAGGAATAACAGTATTTGATGCTCCTGAATCTATCAAGCAATTTTTGAGCATCTTACCATTAATTACCAATGTTATGAAAAATGGATCAACAATTCTTGCAGAAGTATTTGTGTTGAGATAAATACGAGGAATCTCATAAATCATTACCTCGGGCTCTTTTCCCTTGTTGTTAGATTTCTTTTCAACATATTCTGTATTTTCAATTTTCATTGGGGATACACTATTCAACGCTGATAGGACCTTTTCCTTATGTTGTTTGATCCTCATCATTTCTAGAAATGGGACCTTGACAGTCATTTGAGATAGACATTGGCCCATATCAACTGGAGTATATTTCACATAAGAGGATTTTGGTTTTTCAATAATGATATTATTATCCTCTATTTGAATATTCAGGGTAGACTCTTCCTTCTTGGATTTCTTATTTTCAACTTTGGGAGAGGAAATACCTGCTTCTGGCACTTTAGCTTTTCCCTCATGTACAACATTTGGATCATTATCTTTGCTCACAATTTTGACCTTAGGCTTATTCACATTTCCCCAGGTCCATCTCTTTTTGGTATATACTTAGCATCTAACTTGTTTTCTTTAATTAAGATACCAGATGGTTGACTACCTACATCACCCACTACTCTATTTCTCAAGTGGTAGTTATTTCTTTCTTTATTTACTAGATCTGTAGTGATTCTAGCCTTTTCTTCATCAGAAGCTTTTCTTACTTATGAGGGTTCTTGACTATTTTGGGCATAGCATCTTATGTGGTCAACCCTTTCTCCTTCCTCACCTATCTAACAAAATGTATTGTTGATGAACCTCTACTCTACCTTGTGAGCCATAAATGTCATGATTTTCTATTTCATTATCAGAATCCATGTCTTGACATGAATAAGCATTGGTCATATTATAATCACATAACTCACTTTCATCCTTTTCTTTCTCTTCATTTTCTTTTAAATCTAAAGAAACAATGCAAAAATAAGGATTATGTGAGGCCTGACGGGCCTCACACCAAAAGTCATCATTACACATATGAACAACATTTTTATGTAGAGGATCATGAGTCCTATTTTCAGGTTTGTCCTTTCTTGGTGGGGCAATAGGATTTCCATCCTTGAACTGGGTACCATAGGGATGATTATGAATCCTATTTTGTGGGTTATAGGTATTGTTGTAGGATGGTGTGTTGTTTTGTAGAGATTTATATTCTTTATAGTTAGGTTATTTCTGGTTACTCCTACTAAAACATGCATCATCTCTTCTACCCATTTTCCCTGATACCCTTCTATTCATTTCTATGTTCACTGCTATTTTATATGCATCAGTAATACTTCTAGGATTTTTATCTCTAAGAGCATACCCCATCTTAGAATCAAAAGCATTTAGATATGTAGCTAAACATACCTTTTCATCCAGTTTGATATTTTGAAATAACTTGTGCATTGCTCTTTGAAATATTATGTTGAATTCAGTGACCTCTTCATTGAAATTTTTCGTAATGTTATTGAACTCATTTAACAAGAATCCTTTATTAGCTTTTTCACCATACTGATCTTTGAATAAGTTAATTAACTCATCCATAGATGCTACAAAACCATGTGATATACTTCTAAACCATTCCCTAGCATCTTCCACTAGGGATTGAACAAATATCTTCATGAGGACATCTTCATGATTAATATTTAAATCATCTATGAAATTTATAAACTTTCTCAGATGTACTTCACAAGAAATAACATTGTTTCTTGCAAACTTTGGGATTTTTTCCCCAATATCTTTAGGTAATGCATTAGGGTATCCAGGAATACCAATAAAATTAAATTGTTTGTACCTCTCTAGAAGAAATGGCTTCCTTTGAAATTTTCCATCATCCTGGAACTTGGTAGCTTTGGTTTTTGAAGATGTAGTATTTTCCACACCAGTATAAGTATATGTAGAAGATTTCAAGAAGTCAATTTTATTCTTCATCTCCAAGGTAGCAGCTTCAGCTTCTTCTTTTTCTAGCATCTTTTCCATGGTTTCTTTCTCCCTTCTTGATCTTTCAAGGTCAACGTATAGCTTAGACATTTTTTCTGTGAGAACTTTTTGAGTTTTTGGTTCCTCAACTTTATTTTCAGTAACTTTCTATTTTCCTTTGTCTCTGAAAGTTTGTGAACCAGAACCTTTGTGAGTGATTAGTGTCTCTTGGTCTCTGCGAGACCTCTCAACATTATTTGCTACTTTATGTATTAAAGATCTTCTTCTAAACTTATCTACATCTTTTTTATCATGTTTTTTCTTTTTTGTTTTTAAATCCTTTTCTCTTTTCTTTTGTTGAATAAGGGCCAACTATCTCTCTAAGATTCTCTCCTCTTCAGCAAGCTCATCTAAAGGAACTTCAGAATATGAACTAATAGTATTAGTTCCTTCTCTCTCACTAAAAGTAGTGGCAATTGCATATGTTTATGGTCCTTGGTCAGGGGCTTCTTCATACTCTGAGGTGTTCTCCTCATGACTGGACTGATTTCCATCTTGTCTTCTAGTGTTATTTTCCTCTTTTCTTGGAGAAGAGTCATCTAGGTTGGCTTGGTTTTTCTTCTCTCTCCAAGAAATTTTGGTCGTTGAACTAGTTGGGATACCACTATCCAACTCAACTTCAGGATTTGTTTCTCACTCTTGATCTAGTATTCATATTTAGAAGATATGTGCTTATCTTTTTTCACTGATCACAGAGATTTTTCTTTTAGAGTCCCCACACAACACAAGTTTGGGAGAACTATAGCACAACTCAAAATCAAATAATATAAGAATGATTTAGAGTGGAAATCTCAACTGTAAACTTGATTTATCTTATAAAAAACCAGAGATTTTTGAGAAAAAAACCTTTTAAGTTCCCTAGTAGAGCCGCCAATTTATTAGGGATTTTCCTTGCTGAACCACAGTGCTTGACTATTTGTTTAACTCAATGACTCCCAATTACAGATTCAAGCAAGAGAAGTGCCTAATTGATGAGGAATAATTTTACTTCCTCCTTCTACTTAGGGTTCCACAGACTAAGGCAGGTGTACCTTTGAATGATTACTGATTCTTCAGTATCTATTATGGTGGAGTTATGCTTTCACTGATTTGCTAGTTATTCTTACTATATCAATTTATAAAACACCTTGCATATGACAAAAATTAACTTAATACATAGTTTTACCAGCTGGATTATGATCTTAACAATGGAAAACATCAGTGAAATGAAATTTCTCATTTTCTTCCTTTTGAAGTTCTTTGAACCTAGGAGGACTAACCTAGTGATTCACTCTTTAAGGAGCTAACAAACTGAATTGTATTTTGTAATACAATTGCTTGAAAATATATACTTTTTAAGATTAAAATGTAAATGATTGATTGATTTTAAATATTAGATGATGAACAACTACTTGCCAAACCAAAAACCAGTGCCTAATCCTATGGGCAATGAGTCAATATCAAATGCAAATCGACAATAAATTATTAACATAAACACATGCAATTTAGATAGAATGCCTTACAAAATATCCTTTAACTCCCATACCCCTATTATCAGATCCTAACACTAATGCTTAGCTCTGTAGGATCACTTGTAAGACTTACTCCTTCCTTGAAGGAACTCACAAACAATTGCACAATCACCTTGTAATTGATATATTTAAATGCCTTGCAAATTAAACATATAAGAGATATAAAAGAACTATAAATACACAACACAAGATATGAAACATAAATTGCAATGTATTTTATTAATGTAGTAATGCTTCAAAATACATTCAATAGACCAAAATGTATAGAGGCTTAGACAAAATTTAGTAGTCTGCCTTGTAATTATATTCCATCCTCTCAAAAAAGTTACAACAAGATATATATATATATATATATATATATATATATAGGCCAAACCATCTTGGAATCCTTAAGATGTCAGGATGCAACAAGCTTCAAATGGTTTAAGACCTAACCCTAAAAGAACTAGAAGAAAAAAATACATTTTTCTCTAAAGTGGTGGAAGGACAAAATAGAAGAATGAAATCATATTTTTTCTTGGCTTCCTGTGATTGTTGGCACCTTTGTTTGTATGTGTTCAGGATAGCTTCCAATATTTATGGTGAGACCTAGTGACTTTCACCATGGATAATTTACACTAGTCTTGTAGATAGCTAACCTCCCTGTGCTCTGAGATCAGGTGTCAGTTGTCCTTCTACTATGCATCAAGTATATCCAAATCAATGTTTGCAATCTTCTTCTTTTTTGGTTTTGTCAGAAGATCCCATGTTGTGACTTCTGCCTCTATAGGCCAATTAAAGCTCTGGATATTTCCTAACAGTGTCTTTTGTCTTTCCCATCTAGAATCTTTTATGCTTTTGACATCTTTTATAAACTTGCTGAAGTCTGTTTCAACCTTAAATGATTCATCTAGGGTCTTATTGAATGCCCCCATATCTATATCTGCAGAATCAAATAGGAATGCCTCTTTTTTAGGCTGCAATGAATCGAACTCATTTCTCCAAACATCCACTAACTTTATCTAGTCATCTTCTGTCTTTATTGAAGAGATGAACTTATTGAAATCTGATCCAAACATATTTATTCTAGTCTCTATTTGATTTTCCTTGCCCTTGAAAAATGACAAGGTCACCCCAATCTGATCTATCTCCTCACCTACCTGAGTGAAAATCTCTGGTAGGTCTCCCCTTAATGGCTGTAGGGATGCTAGCCTTTCAAACAAACTGGTCCTACCTGACCAAGTAGCATAGAATGGGTTCAAAATTGGTATAAAACTAGTTACCTCACCTTGTAAATTGGGCAACTTATTGTAAGCACCATTTACCAAGTTAGCTTTATCCTTTAAAATATTGATTCTATGTTGTAGAATATTTAGAAAGGCTTCTAAAGCCACATCATTATGTTCTTTATTCTTCTTCTCTGCTTCTTTCTCAACATCCACAACATCCTTGGACTCTTCTTTAGTTTGTTTTGGTGGCTCAGGGGTAGGCTCTGGCATCTCTTGCAACTTTTGTGTTAATTCTGCTATCAATTTCTACAAAGCATTGATCTTTATTAAACATAGCTCCCTGTCTTTTACAATCAGGCTCCCCTCATCAAATAGTTTCTTATACCTATTTGAGAGTTGTTTTGTTTTTGCCTCATTTAGCCTTGCAAAATGTGTCAAGGCTTGGGAGATTTCTTGGTTACCAGTGTTGTGAATCGACCATATTATTTTGTCTCCTGAACATTTATCAGAGATGACTTCTGATCCTTTGGAGCCAAGGCCCACATTGCTAGGGTTTTGGATTTTGCATCATACCCACACCCTTTTATCATGTCTCCTACCTGTGTCTCGAAGGAGAACTTGATGTATGGTTGCCTTCTTATCTGATCAATGATAAAGGCAGATGCCAAATCTCATCCTTCAACTAGGAGTCATCTTTTCAGACTCAGGGTCATAGTCTTGAAGAACTTGCAGGGCTTCATTTATAATTACTTCCCCTCTCGCCAATTGCAGTTGGGACCCTACTTGTTGCTTGACCCAAATGAGAAAATCTTTGAACTCTTTGGTCTTGATGAATTCATCATCCTTTAAGAATTATTCTTGTTGCAATATGCTTTCATCTTGGCACAAAAAGAGAGGCATTTCCACATTATCATCTGTGTCTTCTCTCTTCTTCTTGCCTTCTCTAATAAGATTCCTTAGCTAATGGTCATATGCCCCTGTTCTAGTGAACAGTGCACTCACTTTATCCTTTTTCTTCTTATGTGCCTTAGAAAGCTCCCCTGTTTCTACTCTTTTATTTTTCTTTGGAGGCTCAACAACTACCTCAGCCTCTTGTACTTCTGTCAAGTCAATTATATTCTCCTCATTCTGAGGTGGTTGATCCATTGGTGGAGAGTTGTGCACTGAATAACTGATGTCACCATACTCTGAGGATGATTGTTTGTTAGGACCTCTGTCCTTATCCTCTATTTGTTCTTCTAGTTGATTACAGAGTGTAGCATAAGATTCAATCATCTTACCTAACCTTTCTAAATAGGGCACATCAGGAAAATACCCCCCAAATAGGATTTATTTCTTCTTCAACTGTTGCTGCAGGTTCATCAACTCTTGATACCTATGAGCTCTACTCATCACCTCTTCATATTCTAAAATATTCCTAATGATATCCTCCTCAGGACATTGTACATGTTCCTTGGTGATAGGAATGGAAGGGTTCAAAAGCTTCTTGGCATTTCTAATAAATCCTTCTATGTCTATGTACCTATACAAGGTCATGTGCATTTTATAATGTCTCGGTCATTCATTTACAGAGTCATATGCCCTATTTCCCATTGTGAAATCATATGCAATTAATTGTCGGTAGTGAATTTTTCTTTTCTGTGTGGAGCGAGATGCTCCCTATCTGTTAGCATGAGTTGCCACAGGAACTCCATGATTGCAATCTAGGGTGGCACTTTGTATGGTAGCATGTGAGGTGGTTGAGAGAAACCATAAACCCTTATTAAGTAAAATTGTTGTGATAATAAAAATCGCCCCAATTATGATCACCAGTACATTTATCAACGAAGTCACAAGGCCTGAGTAGCTATAGGACCTTGACTGGTAACCTTGTCATGTTAGCACCTAGAATCTCCACTATGGGATACACCATCCAGTTTTGAAAGGCACAAAACTCATTTTCTCTGGATATATAGTTCCACACCCTTACCCAAAGTTGTACAGGGTTGAACTGATTATGATAAAAAAATTTAAACCTCGAATTAGGTTGATCTATGATATTGAAATTATAAAACATAATTACATGTATCAATAAAGAATACTACAAAAATTTAGGGTTGGATTCCTTCTTTTGGATATCAACAAACCCTTGATGCATTTTTTCTATTACATATTGGATGTAATCATAGTCTGTCCTAACATGCTGACTTTGCATGTCAAAAACAATCATTAGAAGATCAGAGGAAATCCTCTCCTTTCCACTGTCCACTCCTAGAACTTTGCACAGAGCATATGCAATATACTTCATGTAAAATGATAGGTCCTTGTAGAATTAAGGTGCACTATCATTTGGAATGGGTGAAATGTAGTCCCTAGTTCCTCTTGGCACATGGCCCTGAAGCAATTTTGATACTACAACTGCCTCTCTAGGTATACCTAGCAGCCTGAACCTTAAGGTTTATTTCTGTTGTGCAGGGGTTGTATATGTTAAATGTCTTCATGAAGGATGCCCTATCAAGAGTCACTAGGGCCTTACCATCACTCTTCTTGATGGTATTTGAAATCATATCATATATGTTGGATAATTCAAATATCAAATCAACATCTAAAAACACATCTGGGACAAAAATCTTTGCTAACCACGATGTCCAAGGGTTTGACACGGGCACAACATTTTCACTGTTCTTATAAAAATAATTAAACAAATGATATCCTGAACAGTCTGGAGTCTTAGCATCTCTAATATATGACATCTTATCACCAAAATACTCATCATTTACCTTTTTTCCTTGGTTAGATCCTGGAAGGAGAGAGGTAAACTCATCTAAATAGTTTTTCTTCCCTTTTTGGTCATCATCTCCATCTCCACTCTTCCCGCTAGTTGAAGCTTGGCTCGATGTTGGTTGACTCATCTTTCTCACTGATATTGAAACAAATCTATCATAAACCATCACTATGAGCTGTTAATTACCCTGCAACTCTAACTTGTAGCACTGAAAACATTGCAAATCAAAGTATCCTTTGAATTCTGAACTAGGAAATCACTTTCTTTAATATACAAATCTTGGAAAATCTGTTCTCTTGAAAATGTTGATCACCTATGAAAGTTCTGAGCTCTGAAAACTTGGAAACTGGTAAGATAAATTAGACAATGATAATGCTAATTTATCTTGGGAAATCAATGCATCAGTCTCTTTGAAAATCATGAATTTGCAATTCAGTCACTTCTGCCATTAGTTCTATGTGCTGTGACATTAATTTCTACTCCTAGTCGTGGCATTTCTAGCTGATGGGTAATCAATTTTGAATGAGAGCTTTTGCTTATTAAAACCTTATATTCGAAAAGAGATCCAAATATGATATGATTGGCTTTATTTTATTACAACTTAGCTAACTCTTACACCCTGTCATAATCTCTTTGTTCTGATTGGCTGATGACTTTTCAAACACGGTGCGGGAGAAAACCTTTATTTTACTCTCCTTGTCATGGAGAGTTATCCTTAACTCTAATTCTTTTCCAAGATTTAACACCCACCATATGATCAACACTTTTATCAACGACTATCTCTTAATCGTTAATAGAAATCACTTAACCTATATTCTTTTTGAGACTCCGCTACTAAAGCTTTCTTAAAACAACTTTGCTCTAACCTTTAGTTTCCTTAAGAGACTACGTGACTATGCAAATCAAAGTCATGGAATGATTTCACTTAACCTTGAGTTTTATCGGATACTTAGCGACCATCATAATATCTTGTCTTAATATGATGGCTCACAAGAGATCTCACATATCTTATGTACTTTCTTCTTTTGATTCGAGACTGATGCTTGATCAACCTTTAATCGATGGCCCTCGTGAAATCTCCTTAGATTTATCTTTAACTGCAGTTGCTTTTGAGACTTCACGACTTAAGCTATCTCCAAGTTGCGAGATGAATTTACTTAACCTCAGGTGTGCATTGAGACATAGTGACTAATAAAATCACTTGACCCATGTCCACATATGAGTCATTACCTCTGAATCACTGAGCATTCTTTGACTTGTTGACCGTATTCACCGACTTCGCCCCATCCGTCAGATCTTTCATTTTCACGACTCATATCTTCTGCATACAATTTAAACTGAATTTCATTTATCTTTTATCATCAACTATGATTCTTATTGAGATTTAGCGACTGAGCAATCTCGTAGTCGCGGAAGAAATCACTTAACTGGGTGGTTCCACAATAGTGTGTCCCACTTTTTTGAACATCCTGATTTTTGTTGAAATTGCACATTTTTAAGAAAATATGATGATTTAAGCCTTGAGAGGTCCCATTTGAAGGAGTAAATTCAAAATGG
>MU227412.1:42071-129732 GCA_018584345.1 Thuja plicata
CCTGTCCAAATTGTGGGGAGAACATCACTGATATCTCTCCAACGCCAGAAAGATCTACTAGGTTGAACAAATGCAAAAATAAAACCTACAGTGATAAAATCCAATCAGAAGATGAGGCAGATCCACCTTGTCGATGTTTACAAAGTGCAGGAACTAAACTGAATCAGAAATTGGGAAAGAGAAAACGGGTTACTAATAATTAGTTGCATGGATGTAGCAGGAAAGGATGGGGAAAGTGTAGCGACTGTCTCTACATTTCAGAAACAAATTATTAACTTGTGCAAGTTACCTGCAAAAGTTTTAATAGACACCGAAGTTACACTTTCTAAAGTCATACTTGGGAAATTGAAGTCCTCCTTACAGATCTCAGAGAAGTGTTACATATTACTCATGAGGAGCACGCAATCCAACTTAGACACAAAATTTCTACCCAGCATAAGTGAGATGCTCTGTTCTTCCAAAGTTTTCTATGCAAATATGTAATGAGTTGTCTTCATGTTGATACTTCTTACCAGTTTTTCTATGTGATCAGCTTTGCCTGTACAATACACAGCTTCTTCTATGACTCATTTTCTCTAGAGTCCTTGTACAAATACATTCTTTTTGCACTACTGTAACATTTTTTCTCCTATGGTTTCCATATACGAACTTAAATAATGATTCTTCATTCACTGCATTTGATGAACTTTATTATGGGACTTTAATTACTGATTAGCCTCATTGTAATCAAGTATATATTTAATTCTACCATGTTCTCATGCTATTTCTCTGCCTGCAACTTTGAAGAGTGGCTTTTAGTTTGTATTGGAATGGGAAAGATCATGTTTCATGAGATTTGATTGTCCTAAAACCTAAAGCTTTAAGAAAGCCTTTAAAATTACAATCCTTATAATTAATTTGATGGCTAAAACTGAATATTGTTGGCACTGAATATTTAATGAATAAACTTTACCACTAGGGTCCATTTGGGTGCTGGAATACCAAATGCTAGATATGGTCAATTCTCGAAGATGCTACAATTATGGAAGATACATATCTTAGAAATGATTTCTGTAATATGGGCTAGACCCGTTTGGTTCACCCGGAAGATGACTGAGAAGATGCATAAATAATTTTAATTGTTTATTTCTTAATTTTTTTGATAGGGTGTATGTGTGTATATATACACACATACACACACATGTGTATATATACACACATGTGTGTATATACACACATTTGTGTATATATATACACATATACACATATATACACATATTTGTGTATATATATATTTACACATACATATTCACACATACACACATATACACACATTTGTGTATATATACATATATAGACATATACAACACATACACACATTTGTATATATACACACATATATGATACATACACATATACAAACATTTGTGTATATATACATATTTACACATATACACACTTTTATGTATATACACACATTTATGTATATATACATATTTATGTATATATACATATTTACACACATATACACATATTTGTGTATATATACATATTTACACATATACACACATTTGTGTATATATACATATTTACACATATACATACATACACACATACACATACACATATACACACATTTTTGTATATATACACACAAATGTACATATACATATATTTGTGTATATATACACATACGCACATACACACACACACACATTTACACATCTATCACGTCACGGATCCGATGAGATATTAAATTTTCTTTAATAAAAATTGGAATTGGAATTGAAATTCTAATTCCACCTATTTAGGTGGAAGATGATATTCCCATTTTGGGGGCAAAATGGGAATTTCAGAATTCCAATTCCATTTTTATTCATGGACCCAAACATCGAATTTGGCATTATCAAGAATTAGATAATGCCAATTCCAGTCTAATTCTAGTCTAAGTTATTTAAATTGTTATTCTATTGTAAAAATGACATCTTTGTTTAAATGTATAGTGCTTGAACGCTGCTTTAAAAAAGAACCACTCTTTAACTGCTCTTAACCTTCATAGGTGTGAATTTTGTCAAGTTTCTAGGGTGACTTGATCCATTCTCTATCTTACCTTTCAAGTTTCAACCTCGTTATCTGTGAATATTAAAATTTATTTATTTCTACAGATAATTTGTAAGTTTCTTCTTCAAACTCTACGTAGGGGTTTTCTAGAAGAAGCCACAATCTTAGCTTTTTGTTTTACAGAAAATACTACTAAAAATGCACATATACTTCTTATTTGAAGTACGTGACTTGATCCATTCTCTGTCTTACCTTTCAAGTTTCAACCTCGTTATCTGTAAAAATTTATTTATTTCTGCAGATAATTTGTAAGTTTCTTCTTCAAACTCTAAGTAGGGTTTTTTTCTAGAAGAATCCACAATGTTAGATTTTCGTTTGATAGAAAATACTACTGAAAATGGACGTATACTTCCTATTTGAAGTACTGGTCAACATAACTGCTAGAAACTTTAACAACACAAACGATCTCATACCTTTGGCTTTCGTTGTCCCTGTTGCAATTGCAAATGTTCTTCATGCTACTACATCCAACACATGCATAATGTCAAATATATGACATGCTTTCTCTAAGCAACCAAATCTCACATATGTATCAACCAGAGCATTCCCTACAAATGCATAGACCCTTTCAACTATCTCCCATGGAATGTTTATGACATTGTGCTTAGGCATTGTATCTATGATGGTTTTTTATTTTTCAGCTTAAAACTATTCCTTTAAAATTGAGCTTACACATCTTTAAACAGCTGTAAACAATTGTGACAGTTGTCACAAATTGCAAATGAAACAACATTGCATAAGTTTTGCAAATGAAACAACATTGCATAAGTTTGTTGATGATCTTGTTGTGACCTTTTCACACCATCACCCCATCGCAAATGGGGACCCCCTCTTTTGGCTTGTAGTCGCTAGGTTAGTTAAGTTTTGGCAGTAGATTTGACAGTTCAGAGTTGTAAAAGACTGAGGGGTGGTGAAGAAAATAAGTGGCCAAGTTGAGATCGTAAGGGGGAACATTAAAATTGAAGTACTTTGGGGTCAAGTTAAAGTGGGTTGAACGTAAAATCCTAAGTGTATTTAAATTTTGGCTAGTCAATTAGTCCAAAATTTCATATAAAGACATATTCCATCCAATATAAGGACCTTAAAATTCTTATAGAAATTGATTTTTCATACTTAAAATTGCCAAAATCTTAAGGAAAATCAATTTTTCTGTATAAAAATACACAAAATCCGGACTTACAATGATTTTTCCTAGTTATTTCTATCAAAATTCGGACTTATAATAATTTTCCCCATTTATTTTGATCAAAATCCGGACTTATCATGAAATTCCCCACTTTAATTGACATTTTCCTAAAAAATTTCAAAGTGTTGGGGTTAAAATTCAGTGTATGTATTTCCACCACTCTAGATAGCTTTTTCTTGGAAAAAAAATTGTGCGGTCATTTTCCCCCCAAGAGTGGAGATGAAATTGAAAATTTAACGAACTCTGGAAGTTATCCAGACGGGTTGTTTTTTCCCCAAGAGTGAAGATGGGAAAGTGAAATTTTTTCTAGTATGGGATCAGTCCAGACCCTAGTCGTTTTCCCCTCTAGAGTGGATATAGAATTGAAAAATTTTCAAGTGTGGAGATAGTCCACACAAGGGTTGTTTTCCCCTTGAGGGCAATAATGGAAGGAAAAATATTCAAGTATTGGAACTATCCCTACTTGGGTCGAATTTCCCCTTTGAAGGCAAGAAAAATATATTTTTCTTTTTCTAAGTGTGAAATAAGTTCTATCCCTACACAAGTCGATTCTCCCTCACGTTGGATATATGGAATTAAGGAGTGGATGGCTGACATGTGTGGATCATAAAGAGTACTTAGCCAATTTTTAAGGGATCCATAATATGGATCTGTAATGTCCCCTTTTCTACAATAATGCATATTATGCTTGATTAGCCTATCTAGTCATCCAGATAGTCTAATGGTCGCTTTACAAAGGATGTCAGTCAGTCACATGGTTACTTGGGCATTTATTTAATATCTGAGTTTAGACTCTATAGTTGGGGTACTTTATTTCATAAAGTAATATTATAAAGTCACTTTAATATTATAACTTTAAGTTACTTTATTTTTATAAAGTGACTAAAAGATGAAATTGCTTTTTTATCCCACATTGCCTAGTTGGTGTAATGGCTCTCATTTTGAGGTTATAAAGGAAGGAGATCTTCCTTGGGAAAAGTACAATGAGAATTTATAAAATTAAAGATTTTATATCAGGTTGCTTAAATGCGACTAATTTCTTGAGGACGTAACCCCTTAAGATTTCTATGGAAATTGGACGTAGCCCCAATACTCCATCTTTGGTGAAATCATCCAGGTTTTACAAGTGAATTTAAATTGCAAATAAAGAGGGGAGTTATTGCAGCAGTTCCCTTAACCAGTCCAACAAAAAAATATGTTCTTACTAGCATTATTTCACAGTTCTAAGGAAATCTGATAATTGTTGGAATCAAGAAAGGAATAGATTACAGTAGGGATTCAATGCACACGAAGGACAGTGATATTTGGAGTCTTAACTGGACTGATAGAGTGCAGACCTACAGTTACCATACCGAGTCATTCACACTAGAAGCCTGGTGGGTTTATAAACCAGTGCTTGAGGGTAGACTGTATTATCGCGGGTCTAGTTTGGTACCATGTCCAACAGTAAACCACGTGGGAGACAGTAAATCCCCCCACGTCCGAGCACAGTGGTAGCATACACCATCTTCCTACGCCATAGTCATAAAGGCACTAAGTCCCATAGTCAGTTGAATTCCTGAGTCTTGACGTGAATAGGGGTGAAGGAAGAAATCTATTTGGTCTGAGCCATCCACATCAGTGGCACCCATAAACATGGTTACATTGTAACTTAATCAGCCACGATTGCAGACAGCAGGCCGCCTTCAGACAGAATCCTGCCTGGTGTAAACCGTCAACCATTAACATAAGGTGCACAAACTCAATTATGATTCACCTTTCACTATCTATTTGCATTATAATCATTCTAGAAAAGAATTCGATATTCAGTTATATGTTCGAACTGTCATTGTGTTTTGTTATTATATGTTCATGTATTGCAAACATATCTATTAGTTGGGAGTTCCAAACTGGCATAGTTCCAGCAGTAGTATTATGTGTGGATTTATCTTTGGTATTCTATGTGCTATACACCAAGGGTTTAAAACATAATTAGATACAGTCATACTATTCTCACTATTAAACAAGAAACCATCTAAGTCCACGAAATATTACAGATAAATGTTGGTACAGCCAGTTAGGAATCTTATAATGGTATCAGAGCTATTGATCTTGCCATCCTTGTGGGATCATTATTTTTTAGTTTTCAGTTGATTACAGCAGTAGCCATGCTAGCCAGATATGCATAGTAGGCACAAGATACCCGAGTTTAGACATAACAGGACTGAGAAGGAACAAACAAATTCTTCCGTACAGGTTGATATCGAGACTAGTCATACAGAAGATGAGGAGTTTGTTTTGGAATAGACTATTCTAGGTGGGAACATGGCTGATGAGGTAGATAGAGAGGCCAGGGAGACAATGAGTTAGATACGTGTTGGGCAAGACAATATTGCTGGGGTGTTACAACAACTTACAGGGGTTATCCAGCAGTTGTCAATTACAGCCAGGAGGCCCCCTAGCCAGCACAGTGGTGGTAGCAGTAGAGCAGGATCTCCTAGAGCTACTAGAGCTCCCACGCATACCACAGATAGACCCCTCATGCCTACATTCACAGAGAATGTTGCAGAGGAGGAGGTGGCACAACCAGGTCCAGCAAGCATTCTACAAGAGAATGTTATGACTATGCATGATGAGTGGGACATGTTACCCACCCATGTCAAAGCTGATTTGACCTTTGTTCAGTATATGGCACAGAAGAGAGAGTTTGGCAGGGCCCAGCCAGATAGGAGACCTAGGGGTCAGAACTGGGATTTGAAACATGCCATGAACAAGTTGACTTTTCCTACGTTCGATGACAATAGTAGGACTTCTGTTAGAGCTTGGATCCACAAGATAGATATGTTCTTGACCCTTAAGCCTATGTCAAAGACTGAGGCAATTAAATTTGCCACTACGCATCTAGAGGGGTCCGCATATGATTGATGGCATCATGGCCTAATCACCCAGGACCACAGATTGATTGCCTCCTACGAGATCCTCAGCATGAGATTAATATCTCGCTTTGACAGGAAGGACATAGAGGTCTATCATAGGGAATTGGCTCAGCTTAAGAAGAGTGGGTCTTTGGAGCATTACATTGATGAGTTTCAGAGGATCTCCATCATGGTTCCGGACATGATAGAGAAGAGGAAGGTAATGTTATTCATTGAGGGCCTTTATGATAAATACAGAGGGCTAGTTAGAGTTCTCAAACGAGACACCCTGGATGATGCTACCAAATTAGCTCATGATTTAGATTCACCATCCTCCATTTTACAGCCACCTAAGAAACCCTTCAAGGGGTCTTCTTCATTCAAGAAAGGGAAAAATTAGAATAAGAGTGCACCTCCTAGGCTGGATTTTGAGACGAGAAATGAATTGAGGAGGTGGAAGTTGTGTTTCACTTGTAGAGAGCGTTGGACTCTAGATCACAGGTGCCTTGGAAAAGGCAAACTTTATTACATTGAGGTAGCTTCTGAGGATGAGTATGAGCAAGGTGAGGGCAGTGATGAGGAGGACAGCAAAGAGGAGGCTCATGTTGAGCCAACATCAAAGGGGAAGAAAAAGAAAGCTCCTCACGAGAAACCCCCGGTTACTTTAGCATCCCTCTCAGGGATTCCTACATGTCACCCCTTTCATTTGAAAGGAGTAGTTAGAGGACAAAGGATTGTTTGCCTCTCAAATACCGGTGTTACGCACAATTTTATTAGCATAGGTATGGTCTCCAGGAGATGGCTACAGGTTGATGACATTCCAGAGTTTGAGGTCAAGGTGGCAGGAGGGGACCTTTTGAGTTGTACAGGGAAGATCTCTGGTCTTCCAATACACTTTGAAGATTACTTGTTAGAGGAATATTTTTATGTTATTGACTTGGATAGTCTAGATGCGATATTAGGTATGCAGTGGCTGCAGACCCTAGGTAGGTACACCATTGATCACACACTGAAAAATTTAGAGTTTATACAAGTTGATCAGCAGGTGGTTCTTAAGGCCATGCCAGATGGCGGGCCTAGATTAGTGTCTACTCACAAGATGGAAGCCATCATGAGACACAGTGACATAGAGTGGGCAACCCAGTGCTTCGTATCCACAAAACCCACACCAGATTCAGGGCAACAGGTTCACCTTGATATTCAGCAGGTGCGTGATAAGCACAAGCGGGTCTTTGAGGATATTCCACCAGGAATACCTCCAAATAGAGGGTTCGAGCATATCATTGAGATGGAGGAGGGCGCTAAGCCTATAATTAATACTCCTTATCATCATCCTAGGCACTACAAGGAAGAGATAGAGAAGACGATAAAGAAACTCTTGGACATGGGACACATCAGACCTAGCTCCAGTCCCTTTGCTTCTTTAGTGGTATTGGTGAAGAATAAAGATGGTACTCTCCGCATGTGTATTGATTACCATGCTCTGAATAAGAAAACCATCAAGAATAGGTATCGTATTCCCCGAATCGATGAGTTGCTAGATGAGTTACACGGGGCAGTCTACTTCTCAAAGATTGATCTTCGATCAGAGTACCACCAGATTCATGTCCAAGAGGAGGATGTGCATAAGACAGCATTTTTCTGCCATTACAGACACTATGAGTTTCTAGTGATGCCATTTGGGCTCACTAATGCTCCAACTACATTCCAATCTTGCATGAATCATATCTTCAAAAAATAGTTGCCCAAGAGTGTATTAGTATTCGTTGATGACATATTGGTCTTCAACAAGACATGGAAGGAGCATTTGAGACACTTGGACAAGATTCTGAGCATCATGGAGAATCAATCTTTGTTTGCTAAAGAATCCAAGTGTGAGTTTAGATTGACCGAGATCCTCTACTTGGGACATGTGATAGGGGTAGATGGAGTCAAGGTCCATCAAGAGAAAATTCAGGCAATCCGGGATTGGCCGCCACTGCGGAATGTTTCAGAGTTGAGAGGTTTCCTTGGTTTATGCTCTTACTACAGGAGGTTTGTAAAGGGTTTTTCTCAGGTAGCTTCACCCCTCACCGATCTCACTTAGAAAGGGGCCTTCAAGTGGGCAGGTGATATTGAGGTAGTCTTCGACAGATTCAAGACTATCATGAGCACATGCCCGGTTCTAGCACTACCAAACTTCTCTCATCCTTTTATTCTTGAGTGTGATGCTTCAGGTATTGGGATAGGTGCAGTATTGATGCAGGATAGGCACCCCATAGCTTATGAGAGCAGGAAACTCAGGGACAATGAGAGATTATACTCTACATATGACAAAGAGATGCTGGCCATCATGCACGCCTTAGCTAAATTCAGGTAATATTTAGTGGGTGGCAAGTTTACAGTCAAGACGGATCATAATAGCTTGTGATACTTCCTAGAATAGAAAGAGCTCAACAAGAGACAACAGAAATGGGTCAGTAAGATACAAGCATATGACTTTAACATTGAGTATGTCAAAGGCAAGAATAACATTGTAGCTGATGCACTCTCTAGGAGACCTTCACAGGTAACATGTTGTGTCCTATCTGAGATTTTTGCAGATTGGAAATCTCACTTATTGGTTGAGTATTCTAAGGATACTCAAGCAAGTCAGGTCTTGGACAGGCAGCTTCCAGATGACAAGTACAAGGTAATTGATGACATCATCTTTTACAAGGATGGGATCTACCTAGTGCCAGGCTCGAAGCTGAAGGCTATGATTTTGAGAGTTGTGCATGACACTTCTACAGTAGGGCATCGAGGGTTCTTTAAGACTTACAGGTATATCTGGGAGAGGTTCTCATGGAAGGGCCTCAAGGATGATGTCCTCCAGCATGTTAGGGAGTGCCAGAATTGTCAGCAGAACAAGTCAGAGCACACTCATCCAGCGGGTTTTTTGCAGCCTCTTCCTATTCCAGCTCGGAAATGGGAGGGTATTTCTATGGACTTCATCATTGGATTGTCAAGAATGTAGGGTAAGGACAATATTTTTGTGGTGGTCGATAGACTCACCAAGTTCGCTCATTTCTTTGCCATTGCAGCAGATTGGACAACTTCACAGGTAGTAGAATTATTCTTTTGTGAGGTTTTTAGACTACATGGTCTCCCTAAGACCATTGGGAGCGACAAGGGCAGCGAGTTCCTTAGCACCTTCTGGCAGGAAATTTTTGGGTTGGCAGGCACGGAGCTGACCCCCAGTACCAGTTACCACCCATAGATAGACGGGTAGATAGAGATTGTGAATAAATGGGTGGAAGGCTACCTTAAAAACTATGTATTAGGGCAACAGAGAGCATGGGTCCATTGGCTATACTTGGGGGAGTTTTGTTATAACTCCACTTATCATATGACCATAAGCATGTCGCTATTCAGGGCACTCTATGGCAGCGAGCCACTGTCTTTCATAGATTTTGCTTTATAGGATAGTAGGGCTCCGATAGCTAGTGACTGGTTACAGGATCACCAGGAAATTCTCCGTTCTCTCAAGTAGAATATTCAGAGAGCATAGAATCAGCAGAAGACATGGTGTACCTCCGCCTATTATGTAAAATTTTGAGACAGGGGACATGGTTTACCTCCGCCTACAGCCTTACCGACAGAGTTCGCTGAAGAAGAGTGGATCAAAGAATCTCAAGCCTAGATTCTATGGCCCTTATCGCATCTTGAGGACAGTTGGAGAGGTGGCCTATGAGTTGGAGCTTCCAACAGATAGCAGGATTCACAATGTCTTCCACATCTCTTACCTGAAGAAGGCAATCAGACAGCAAGTAGTAGCTTCAGGTAGTTTACCTCCATTGGATGAGAAGGGTAAACTAGCTTTGGTTCCAGCAGAGATTATTGAGGTCAGGGAAAGAAACCTATGGAATAAGGTTGTTCGGGAATACTTGGTCCGGTGGAAAGACTTGTCGTATGAGGACGCCACTTGGGAAGGTGAGTCTAACCTGCAGCACCCAACTTTGAGATTGCTTTAGGGAAAGCAATCCCGAGAAGGGAGGACTGTAATGTCCCCTTTTCTATAGTAATGCATAGTATGCCTGATTAGCCTATCTAGCCACCCAGATAATCTAATGGTGCTTTACATAGGATTCCACTCAGTCACATGGTTACTTGGGCATTTATTTAATATCTGAGTTAAGACTCTATAGTTGGGGTACTTTATTTCATAAAGTAATATTATAAAGTCACTTTAATATTATAACTTTAAGTTACTTTATTTTTATAAAGTGACTTAAGTGACTAAAAAATGAAAGTGCTTTTTTATCCCACATTGCCTAGTTGGTGTAATGGCTCTCATTTTCAGGTTATAAAGGAAGGAGATCTTCCTTGGGAAAATTACAATGAGAATTTATAAAATTAAAGATTTTATATCAGGTTGCTTAAATGTGACTGATTTCTTGAGGATGTAACCTCTTAAGAGTGTTGTCAATCAGGATTGTGCCTATAGATGGATGCAGAATCTAGCCATCTTGTTGAAACATGGAAACATTATCCCAAGTAGATTAGAGAATGAATCTTTGGATTCTAGGCCAATTCCTATTGGATTTGAAATATCACCTAATACTAAATTCTGTATTTTTGAGAAAAGGGGGAAATAGAACTTGGAAAAAGAAGAAAAAAACTAATTAGGAAAGGTGATACACCACAGATGAATGCAGATCTATTAGAAATTGCAAGACTGTACTCACCAAACACACATTACTAAGTTCTACAAATGATTTCACTTCTCAACACCTAGGATGGTTTACAATACCTAATTAGGGTTTGATAACACTAATAACAAGAATTCAACCAATAAATAGATAACTTTCTGTAAAAGGTTAAAACTCTTAAACCTAGAATAGGAATTTGTAGTAATTCACTAATCTGTGCTTAAAAATGGATAAACTCTTAAATGCAGAAAAACTTGAAAAAGGATAGATGCAATACTCAGAAAATAGGTATGAATAGTAAGTCCAGCTTTATTATCTATCAAATCTGCATAATGGTTACAAAATACCAAGAAAAAGGGCAAAGGAACAAATGTGTTCACTAATACCTCAAAATCCCAAAATTTTGAACCCCTACAAATGAATAAGAAGTTTAGTTATATAGCCCTTAAGGCTAATCTCGAAAATGAAATATCACCCCTAAAGTCCTAACAATCAGCTAGACAACTCCTGAATTTTAGGCTCAAATGATGCCTACAATATATCATTTCAAAAAGTCCCTCCAATATCACCAAATCCCTAAATTTGAGGCATAACTAGTGCCCAAAACTAAGTCATCAAGGCTAATTTCGAAAATGAACTCCCCCAATGTTGGCATTTTTAAAAAATATTTTTACAACAATATTACCAATACTTTCCACTAATATAAAATCATCCCCCTAAACTTATATCTCCTAATATTCATCTTCTTGATTTATACGCTTTATCATGTATATCAATTAAGATATTACATAATATATTACAAAAACTCCAAAAATATAGCCCGAAACACCAAAAAATGTAACACCATAATGTTTAAAAGAAAAACCCTAACTCATATCCTAAAACTGACACCATAGCACATAACCCTAATCACCATCAAACTCGATACCCTATCCCATGGTCAACATAACCCATACAATCACTGACATATCATGTGATGAAGGTGTTGTGGTGGTAGGAGAGGTTGTTGCGGCACTGCAGTTCATCAGGGCATTTAACTTCTTTTGTACTGTGGACTCCAAATTTTATTCAACTTGGAAAAGGTATTTTATTTCATCTCTTTTAGCTTTCTCATTTGGTATTTCCTCATTTGTTGGAAGGAGAAGGTTAGGGTTTTGCTTGGCGCCGCCATGCTTGTCTGCATTTTATCACTGGCGCTCTCTATCTTTGACTTGTTCTTGCGCGGCTTTTCTAAAGTTTGAAACCATGAATGCTGGCGCTTTGCATGTATCTTTGAAAGAACTCGAGCTGAACTGACACTCTTGATAATCTTTGCTATCCCGCGGGTTGCAACATGTTGTTTCCATGCCATAACATCGGGCATTTTGCATTTGCATAGACTCGGTCTCTATCATGGAACTCAGGCTCCACCTCCAGTTAGCTCTTGAGCTCCATTTGCGGGCTATGCTTTGTATCTTTCCACATGCCATATGATATGGCGCTATCCTTGCATTGTTTGAACTCGGGCTCTATTCAAGAGGTTGGCCTCCATTGCAGTTTATAACTTGAAGTCTTATATGCGGGCTTTTGAACAAAAACATAAGTAAAATCTTTCTGTCTCTTTGCATTCAAATTTTGTATTCTTTTTGGAAAGTATCATTTCATATTAGAAGGATTTCTCCATGTATTCTTGCTAAGACATTGATAAGAGTGACCGGCTGTGATTTTAAGTTTGAACTTTATCTTGTGTTGGTGTATCACTGCTGTCTTCACGCTCACTTGTCTGAATACCCACTGTCTGTTGATTGAATGGAAAAAACCGAACACCCACATGGATTTTTTAGATCTTTAAGTGAAATTAAAACATATACAAGTTGTCATTTTTTTGTTTGATAAATGAGCTCCATTCTGTCTTCATGTCTGTAAACTCCATTCAATATTTTCTTTGAAATACGACAATGTTGTTACTTAAACATAGAAACATCTTCATACTATTGAAGCAACAAGCATTTTAACTAAAAATACTACATGTCTGATATGTATCATCGTGTTTGTAGTTTGTAAAGAGTTAATTTTGAATCGGCCTCCATGCTGCTATTTAATGATTCCTCCATTGTTGTCTGCAGTCTTTATTGTATGGAGACCATGATGTTCATGATGTATGTTGTCATTACATGTTGTCTTATTTGAATATCTAAATCTACTGAATAGGAACTTGTATGCACTGAACTTTTAATTTGTTTTCCAAACATGAAAGTTGTATCAATAACAACATTATTTATTTTTATGGATACAAACCTTAATACTTTAACTCACCAAGACAGTACTATTTTTTCTTAATCCCCTGATTTATTATATGCAGCTTTCACCTCCAAATTGCACTGTCATTTTATTATGTATAATCATGCATTCTGTAGTTGATGACTTGCACTGTCTTAGCACCACATCCCTGTTATTTGATTGCAGTTCATTTTTTATATCACATGCATCTAGTATATCAACCTTGCATGTGTTTGCACTATTTCAATGTTTAACATAATGATATTTTGTTCAGTTTATATGCAAATCTATTCCCCAAAATCTATGCATTCTAGTTTTTAATTCAGCTTTTCCATATTAGATCTTTGGAACTCTAATTCACTTCACTTTTTGTTACTGCCATATGCTTAAGATTTCTATAACATTCATTATGTTAAAAATGAACCTTAGTCACCTTGATGTAGCCCCTTTCTCCTTGATTTGATCATTATGTATGGTTGTTATAACTTAGTGTTGTATACATGGCTACAAGCTTCGAGTGTATCATTTTAAGTATTTCCACAATGAATGCATGATTACATTTTTTTTTATAACTCTGTTGCAGATCAACATTCTAGTTGTAACAAGAATCATAGCACATATTTCCATTTTTAGCAACAAAATATGTTTATGTACTTGACTTTTTAGCATCTTTTCAACATATTAAACTATCACCCATGGGGTTCGAGCACGGGCTCGTGACTCCCATGGGTCAAATTCATACCATAAAGTACATTTGAAACATTTAACCTTCCTACATACATCATAATGATTGTGTGTTCTAGTTAGTCTTTAATCTGTACATGAAGCAAATAGTATTAGTATTCAAAACAATCTATTTTTATGTCTTCCTTCCTCTTTTACTGTACTTGATAACAAAATTTCTTGTGAATCTCTTGCACTGTATTTCTTTTAGCACACCTATCTCTTATAATAGAAACACTAATATTTCATCTTGTGGATACTTTACTGTTATAAAGTGAATCTCATTACTTCCTTCTGTTTCCTTTCTGAATAACATTTATATGGTATCTCATGCATGCTTTGTATATTGAAAGGGTACAGTGTTACCTCATTTCCTTACAAATATACTTCTTTATTTTCTACCACATCCTTCATTTAGGAACACTCTACATCATTTCATTTCACATGTATCTTTTTAGAACAACATTGTTATCACTCTGTTGTGTCTTCTTTTCTTTCTTGCATATCATACTTTCAGATTATAGGATATCTTTGCCTTGTACACAATCAATTTTGAATCCCGATGTTAGTTTGATGGATTCAATCAGTAAATCCATATTTGTATGTAAATGTCATTTGGGATGACATTTATGTATGAATGTGGATTTTCTTGTTGGATTTATTGACCTAACACCGAGGTTCTCTACTGAGCAATCTTTACCTGATGCAAGATAACAATTATATACAGTAAAAGGTTTCATAAAACTATGTCCCTTTGATACTTAGTTTAGTTATTGCAAATGTGTACCTTGTTATTGCATTTGATGTTTGCTTAGTAAATATATAGTTCTAAAAGTGGTGATTGCAGCATGTTGTTCTTAGGGATTTATGCATTGTTTAGATACAATCTTGGATCTAACTACTCTTCCATCTTCATGATGCAGGATAACAACTACAAGGAGATTTTAAGATGAATACCAAGAAGAAGATATGAAGATACAGATGTTAGATTATCAACATACTTAAAGACCTCTCCAAGGCAATGCTTAGATCCCTAATTTCTCTAATGCTCTTTTATTTCTTTCAGCATTGTGTATTTTCTCAGTATTCTTTACTGAAATATGTAACCTCTAAAGGAATACTTGCTGATTGCATTCATTTGAAATGTTCAATGTAAAGATGAATTTTTTGAATTTGAAAGTTTAAAATCAGATCAATACTTAGACAACGACATAAGTGTTAATTATGAATGCAATAATAAGATATTTGTTCTCCAATATCTGAACAAGGTTTGAAAGGATGTACCTTTATTTAAGTCCTTTCTTTTCTTTGTAGTTTCTAGATTGCATGTGTACTCTCTCTGATTTTTCCCTTTTTTTCAAGCAAATTCTGTACTTATGACAGGTATCTATCAAATCCATAACAATGTAAGATAATAATCAACTTATCAATTTGGAGTGCAACTAAAATGATAACATTTTCTGGTGACCTCTTAGGGGTGTTTTCCTACTGGACTGAACAAAGCAGTTGCCTTTTGCTTATCCATTGGGCACAAAGTCTTCAACTTTTAGGAACAACTGAACTAAAACTAAACTTGTGCTGATTAACACTTAGAGAAAGCAAAATGTTAATGAACAACACCCTGTAATTCAATATTTTTGTCTTAACTTATGTTTATGATGTGATATAGTGAAACTTGTCCATGTATCATATGATGGACATAAGTTAGATAATCGTAAATGTTGTCCAAAATAAGTACAACAAAAACAAAGGCAGAATGAGCCTGAGCAGTAATCTCAGTGATATGGTATAGGTGTGGGCATGATGTGTATGATATGGGGAAGTGGAAATTATCCATGCCCCATATGATAGGTATGGTGTTCATGCATGTATTATGTGACTGATCTTATTGTTTTTGTTCATTCTGCCTTTGGAACTGTAAAGAAAACTATTTGAAACAACTTCTCTTTCCACCATGATTACATCATTGAGGTATTCATTATTTATAACCGGGAACCCCAATGGGTTCCTGATTATGCATGGTGTGTATTTTCATGATTTGGTCCTGGTGGGAAAAATAAGTACTAACTGCTACTAACCAAAGAAAACTAACTACGTGCCAAGCACTTATTCAAACCAACTAACCTCAAAAGCAACGCTTGAGGTGGATCCCATTAACTGGGATTGGCAATTCTTCTCCCTCCATGTTTGAAAGCTGAAAAGTGTTATGAGCCTTGCATCTTGTAATCACAAATGGACCATCCCAAATGGCATCAAATTTTGAATGCTTACCAGGTCTTCTCTTCATCTCATTCCATTTCAGAACCAAATTACCTTCTTGTAAGACTCTTGCGACAACTTTTCTGTCAAATTTCTTCTTCATTTGAACATGATTTTCTTCCAACCTCTGAAAATATTCTTTCCTAATATCTTCTAACTCTATTAATTCAATCAATCTTACCTCCATGGGTTGCTGGTCCAGCAAGTCCAATTCTTTGATCAGGCTCAAACTTGGCAGCTCTACTGAAATTGGCAATCTTGCCTCTTTTCCATAAACCATCTTATAAGGTGAGTTACATGTTGATCATTTTGGAGTAATTTTGTCAGCCCATAAGGCTTCCTTCAACTTGCTTCTCCAAACTCGTTGATTGTCTTCAATAGTCCTCTTGATGATGCGAATCAGATTTTTATTAGTTGATTCAGCTTGTCCATTACCCTGTGGGTAATAATTGGATGAGGTACTAAGATAAATGTTATTCTTTACTGCCCAATTAGTAATTCCGGTGCCTGAAAAGGCCAAAGCATTATTAGAAACAATGGTCTCAGGTGCTCCAAACCTTGCAATCAGATCTTCATAGAAATTCAGAACTGAAGTTTCATTTGCATCTTTCAATGCAACAGCTTTAGTCCATTTAGTAAAATAATCTGTTGCTGTCAATATTTATCTATTCCCTAAACTTGACGATGGGTTTATGGTACCAATAAAATCTAAACCTCATTTGACAAAAGGCTGCTCAACTTGAATTGGATTAAGAGGTAAAGCTGCTAACCTTTGCTTGTTTGAGAAAACAACACATTTCAAACATCTTCTTACCCAGATGAAAGTATCTTTGTATAGGTTTGGCAAAAAATAGTCAGTCTTCATTATCTTTAATGTTGTAGTCCTTGTTTCACAATGGCCACCTGCTGGTCCATTATGGAATTCTTCTAGGACCTTGTCAATTTGATCTCCACTGATGCATCTCTGCAATACACCATTATAATCCCTCCTATATAGCACATTATTCAATAAACAATAAGGTATAGATTGCAATCTAAAATATCTTCTTTTTGATCTATCCAAACCTTCAAGACATTGTCCTGTTTGCAAGAAATCAACCATCTCTTTTATCCAATCATTCTACAAATCCGGGACAGCAACTTGCTCATTGTCTTCTAAAACCATAACTTCCTCAAAATCCTCTTTTGGAGTATTATTTCCATTTCCAGCAAGCTGTTCACATAAACCCTTACCTTTTACCAGCTTGGTAACTTTAATTTCAATGTCATATTCCATTGCTTTTGTGATCCAACTAGCTCTTTTGGTGTTGAAATCCCTATTCAGCAAAAACTCCTTAACATAAGGATGCAAAACCATTAAATTTATCTTATTTTTAGAGAGCATATGTCCAAATTTCTTCAAACTTCTAATCACAGCAAGTACATGCTTCTCAAAAAATGAATAATGCAGTTCATAGTCCTTTAGTCCTTGACTGAAAGAGGCTATTGGTTGTTCACAACCTATGTCATTCTTCTGAACTAACATGGTGGCAATGCTATCAACATTCCTATATTCATAAAAAATGAAATCCTTTGAAAAGTCAAGATTTAACAAGGTAGGGGCAGTAGCTAATGTTTCCTTAATCAATTCAAAACTAAGTTTGCCCTCCTTGGTCCATTTAAAAGCAATGTTTTTCTTGAGCATGGTTGTTAATGGTGTTAGTAATCTAGCAATATCTGGAATGAATCTCCTAACAAAGTTAATCCTTCCTAAGAAACTTTGTAGGCCCTTTTTATGAAGAGGAAGTGGTAAAGAAAGGATAGCACTTACTCTTTCAGATTCGATGGTGATACCTTCCTTTGAAACAATAAATCCCAATAATTTTCCCTCATGGACAACAAATATACTTTTCTTTGGATTCAAAGAAATACCAAATTCCCTGCATCTCTCAAAGATAATTCTCAAGTGCTGAAAGTGTTCTGATGCATTTTTTGAGAATATAGTTATATCATCCCAATAAACAAGTACAAACCTATACATCAGATTAATAAAATCTTTGTCCATAGATTTCTAAAAATTTTCACCAGCATTATAAAACCAAATGGCATCTTTTGATAAGCCATAGTTCCCCATTTGGTTGTAAATGTTGTTTTGAAACTATCTTCTTCTATCACTGAAATCTGGTGGTAACCAGAGAAACCATCCAGCAATGAGAACCGCTCTGAACCTAAAACAACATGTAAGATTTGTTCCATGGAAGGTAAAGGATGCCTATCCTTTAATGAAGCTTTGTTCAAGTCACGAAAATAAACACATAATCTGATTTCTCCATTCTTCTTCCTAACGGGAACCAGATTGGATACCCATGAAGTGTGTTTAATTGGAAAAATGATATTACATTCAATCAATTTATTTAGTTCTTTAATCATGAGAGGCTCTAGTTTTGGATTTATGGGCCTCTATATTTGTCTAACTGGTTTGGCTCCTAATTCTAATTCTATTGTATGTTGAGCAATATCAGGATTAAATCCATTCAAGTCTGAATAACTCCATGCAATTATATCTTGAAATTAATTGCATAAGTTGACAAAATTTTGACATTCCTCAGGTGTACATACCTTCCCCAGTTTCAACACCTTATCCTTTGCAACAACAATCTCTTCATAATGTTCCTCCTTTATTTGCAGACTAGACTTATCTTTCTTGAATTGATCATTAGTACCAAGCATAGATTCTAAGGTCACAAGACCTTTGGGAATCTTATTTGTTCTCAGTTGAATAATCTGATCCTCATATTGTTCCTGCAATCTTTGCTGATTTGGCTATGCAAACTCAGCCTCTTCTCTTAAAAAATTGACAAATGCTGGTCAGATTCAAATACTTGCCAACAATCATCATTGTTAGGGACAATAGGTCTAACAATTACTTTTACATAGTTCAGTCCTTTACCACTATTGATCTTAGTTGAGATGTCATAGTGGGCACCTACAACAGCAAGCCTATCAGCATGTTTATTCTAGTTTCTAGGAATGGATTGCAAGTTAAAAGCTTCAAAACCCTCAATTAAATCCCATACAATATGTTTGTAACTTTTCAACAAATCATTTTTAGTTGCATGTACATTCCTAACTTGATTCACAATTAATTCTGAATCACCATAAACTTGCAAACAACTAACACCTCTTTTAATGGCCCACTTTAATCCATTTATGAGGGCTTCATATTCAGCCACATTGTTTGTACAACTAAAAGTGAATCTGAAAGAAGCATAATACCTTATATTTGCTAGTGAAGCCAGCATGCAACCTCCTCCTGCAACCACTTTACTGCGTGATCCATCAAAGAATAACTTCCAAACAACATTAGGTTGTTGTTCCAGTTTTAAATCTGCATCTTTTCCCAATTTTGGAAGAAAATCAGAGATCTCATGGATAACATAATTACCCAAACTCGGCTCCTCAATCTATTCCTCTGCAATTTTTTCATTTTCAGTTGCCCAATCATCTAACAACATATCAGGAAAATTGCTCACTTGTGTTTGAGTCTCATAAACCTCAGGTATTTCTTCTTGATCAAATGACACAATTGTTGATTCATTTCCAGCACTATCAACATATTTTTCTACAAATATTTTTGCAATTGGTTCTGAGCGAAAAGTAACTTTTGTTTCGTACCTTGTGCAGAAAATCATGTGAGTCCAATCTGCTGATAGATAACCTCCAATTTTAGTAGTAAATTTTCTTGACAAGCATATAGAGAATTTAGGAGGTAAATCTATAATGTATACATCAATAGAAATTGAAAAAATAGGACAAGCATGTAGTGTTAAATCTAAATTCCTTATAACTCTCACATTTGCCACAGTTGTTCCATCTAACTATACTACCCCTCTTTCTAATGACTCATACTTCAACCCTAACTGATCAGCAATATTCTTAGGCATGACTGAGCTAGTTTCCCCAGAATCAATCATGTAGTTATGGACTAAGTGTTGTCCTATAATAACAGTTACATAGAAAGGAGGTGGCTTAATTAATTTAGATGATTGCTAGGATTTATCTGTACTGTCAGCCACTAAAACCTTAGGGGTTTGCTGAGATAAAACTTCGTTAGATAAGGTAAGTTTTTGTAAGGCTTCCTGTAATAAATATTTTTGGCTTGGAAGATCCAAAACATCCTACATGGATAAGGGAACATTTTTTTTCTTCAAGTGATCAATAATATTGAAGTTCTGAAAACCAACCTTATGTTGTTGTTTTAAAATAGTAAGCTCCTTTGCTGCTTGAACTAGTTGTTCTACCCCTTTCTTAGATTGTACATGCTACTTTGTTTGCTATTGATCCATAACAGTAGGCTGTTGCACCTGATCTTTTGGCTATTGATCATTTCCAGCCTTGAATTTTGACCTTGTCCCTACTGCTACCAGTCTCCATACTTAATTGGGGTCAAAACCTGCTGCTAAAACATAATCTTCATCACTAAAATTTACCAAAGACATATCAGGGTTACCTTATGTTTGTGATTGATCCAACTATCCCTCAGTTTGATTATTAGCTGGCTGTCCTTTCAACACGTCTTACCTTCTAGCTTCTAGGGCATAAGGGAAATCCAGCCAATAATGTCCATCATTGCATGTGTTGCACCATTCTGCTTCTTGCACATAATTTTTTTGAGGGATTACTGTCAACTCTTTGGAAGTACTTGGAGTTGCGTAATTGTATGCCTGACCCACTCTTTGACCATTATTCCTTTGCTATCCTTTCACTTGCCTTGGCTGGTTTGAGCTTGAAGCTTTATTCAAAGGCCTATTTTGTTGGTAGGAATCTTGAGGATGCCTATTATATTGGCCCTGCTACCTCTTCAAATTTGTAATCTCATTACCAAAATTCTACAATGTCTTCAAGATGCTATCACTTGTGTCCTTTAACTCCCTAATAGGAGCTGTGGAAGTATATTCCTCTACTGCAACCTGCATATTTAATGTTGGTACTAGTGGAATAACCGCAATTGGTGGTATGACCACTGGTCCAACAGGTTGTATTTCTACATAATAAGGCATTAGAGGCCTTGGAGGTAACTTTCCAACCTGTATCAAATTTTTCTCAGCTCTGACAGCAACATCATAAGCAACAGGTAAAGTATTACCTTCCATAGACTGTATCATAAGTGCAATATCAGGGTTAAATGCTTTTAAAAAGAAAAGAAATGCATAGTCATTAGATAGCCTGGCGGATCTTGGAATTCTTTCCCAAGTTCGTTGGAAATGAAATTTGAAATCTGAAATATGTTCATTAATATCTCTTTTAATAGTAGTTAACTGCTCAACCAAAAAGAAATTATCTGATCTGTCTTCAAACTTACTGATTAATACAATACCAAATTCATCCCATGTCCTAATAGAATTAACTGGCAGACTTCTAAACCAGATTAACGCTTTACCCTTAAGTGAAGTTGCTAACAGTTTTAAAGCTACATCATCATGAGTAACTTGATGTAATCCACATAAAGTAGCAATATCTTTAATATGCTCTATTTCTGAAATATGACCCTCACCATTGAAATACGTCAAACCTTTTAGTGTTGTTGGTGGAATATCATGATGAACAACAATTTGTAATGGGCTACCAACATCAAAAGCCACAAATGGCAAATTCTGAGCCATCTGTACTGGTGGCACGTGTTGCTGAATTAATAAAGGTACAATAATTTTTTTAGATTGAGTTACCTTTCTTTGATATGTTTTCAATCCTGGGGTAGAAGTACCACTTATGGATGCTACAACAGCGAAATGATCCTTTGTTCTTTCTTCAAGAACAGGTAATTCTGATCTAGAATTATCAAGCACACTTAAATTTTTAGGAAAACTGAAATATTCAATGATTACCTCATGGCTTTCAGAAATGGCAGCTTGATCTTCAAAGATAGGATTTTTGAATAATGAAAAATTAGACCTCCTGAGAAAAGAGGATGATTCTTCTGTAGCTTGAGATGCTCTACTTCTTCTTGTTGATATTCTACCTCTTCTATTGGGCTAAAGCTCTTGATAAAAGGATCCTTCATTGTTTGCTCTTGTAAGAGTCCTTCTCATTAAGATAAATCCGCTACCAGATCTGCAATAAACTTTTAGAATAGAGTCGTCAGGTGCTGGTAAAATACCTTCAAAAAGGAAGAAATACTGTTGCTCACACCAATAACAACAATAAGAAATAATTATTCGGAAGAAATGTGAAGCAGTTGAGTCCCACCGGGCATGCCAAAAACTGTTGTCAATCAGGATTGCACCTATAGCTAGATGCAGAATCTAGCCATCCTGTTGAAACATGGAAACATTATCCTAGTTGGATTAGAGAATGAATCTCCAGATTCTAGGCTGGTTCCTATTGGATTTTAAATATCACCTAATACTAAATTCTGTGTTTTTGGGTAAAGGGGGAAATAGAACTTGGAAAAAGAAGAAAAAAACTAATTAGGAAAGGCGATACACCAAAGATGAATGTAGATCTATCAGAAATTGCAAGATTGTACTCACCAAACATACATTACTAAGTTCTACAAATGATTTCACTTCTTAACACCTAGGATCATTAACAATACCTAATTAGGGTTTGATAACACTAATAACAGGAATTCAACCAACAAACAGATAAATTTCTGCAAAAGGTTAAAACTCTTAAACCTAGAATAGGAATTTGTATTAATTCACTAATCTGTGCTTAAAAATGGATAAACTCTTAAATGCAGAAAAACTTGAAAAAGGATAGATGCAATACTCAAAAAATAGGTATGAATAGTAAGTCCAACTTTATTATCTCTCAAATATGCATAATGGTTACAAAATACCAAGAAAAAGGGCAAATTAACAAATGTGTTCACTAATACCTCAAAATCCCAAAATTCTGAACCCCTACAAATGAATAAGAAGTTTAGTTATATAGCCCTTAAGGCTAATCTCGAAAATGAAATATCACCCCTAAAATTCCTAACAATCAGGTAGACAACTCCTGAATTTTAGGCTCAAAAGATGTCTACAATATATCCTTTCACAAAGTCCCTCCAATATCACCAAATCCCTAAATTTGAGGCATAACTAGTGCCCAAAACTAAGCCCTCAAGGCTAATTTCGAAAATGAACTCCCCCAATGTTGGCATTTCTAAAATATATTTTTACAACAATATTACCAATACTTTCCACTAATATAAAACCATCCCCCTAAACTTATATCTCCTAATATTCATCTTCTTGATTTATATGCTTTATCATGTATATCAATTAAGATATTACATAACATATTACAAAAAATCCAAAAATATAGCCCGAAAAACCAAAAAATGTAACACCATAATGTTTAAAAGAAAAACCCTAACTCATATCCTAAAACTGACACCATAGCACATAACCCTAATCACCATCAAACTTGATACCCTATCCCATGGTCAACATAACCCATACAATCACTGACATATCATGTGATGAAGGTGTTGTGGTGGTAGGAGAGGTTGTCATGGCACTGTAGTTCATCAGGGAATTTAACTTCTTCTGTACTATGGACTCCAAATTTTATTCAACTTGGAAAAGGTGTTTTATTTCATCTCTTTTAGCTTTCTCATTTGGTATTTCTTGATTTTTTTGAAGGAGAAGGTTAGGGTTTTTCTTGGCACCGCCATGCTTGTCTGCATTTTATCACTCATGCTCTCTGTCTTTGACTTGTTCTTAGGCGGATTTTCTAAAGTTTGAAACCATGAATGCTAGCACTTTGCACGTACCTTTGAAAGAACTCGAGCTGAACTAACACTCTTGATAATCTTTGCTATCCCGTAGGCTACAACATGTCGTTTCCATGCCATAACATCTGGCATTTTGCATTTTCATAGACTCAGTCTCTATGATGGAACTCGGGCTCCACCTCCAGTTAGCTCTTGAGCTCCATTTGCGGGCTCTCCTTTGTATCTTTCCGCATGCCATATGATATGGCGCTATACTTGCATCGTTTGAACTTGGGCTCTATTCAAGAGGTTGGCCTCCACTGTAGTTTTTAACTTGGAGTCTTATCTGCGGGCTTTTGAACAAAAAGATAAGTAAAATCTTTCTGTCTCTTTGCATTTAGATTCTATATTCTTTTTGGAAGATATCATTGCATATTATAAGGATTTCTCCATTTATTATTGCTAAGACATTGATAAGAGTGGCCAGCTATGATTTTAAGTTTGAACTTTATCTTGTGTTGGTGTATCACTGTTGTCTTCACGCTCACTTGTCTGAATACCCACTGTTTGTTGATTGAATGGAAAAAACCGAACACCCACATGGCTTTTGTAGATCTTTAAGTGAAATTAAAACATATGCAAGCTGTCATTTTTTTGTTTGATAAATGAGCTCCATTCTGTCTTCATGTTTGTAAACTCCATTCAATATTTTCTTTGAAATATCACAATGTTGTTACTTAAACATAGAAACATCTTCATACTGTTGAAGCAACAAGCATTTTAACTGAAAAATACTACATGTCTGATATGTATCATCGTGTTTGTAGTTTGTAAAGAGTTAATTTTGAATCGGCCTCCATGCTGTTGTTTAATGATTCCTCCATTGTTGTCTGCAGTCTTTATTGTATGGAGACCATGTTGTTCATGATGTATGTTGTCATTACATGCTATCTTATTTGAAAGTCTGCATCTACTGAATAGGAAGTTGTATGCACTGAACTTTCAATTTGTTTTCCAAACATGAAAGTTGTATCAATAACAACATTATTTACTTTGATAGATACAAACCTTAATACTTTAACTCACCAAGACAGTACTATTTTTTCTTAATTCCCTAATTTATTATATGCAGCTTTTACCTCCAAACTGCACTGTCATTTTATTCTATATAATCATGCATTCTGCAGTTGATGACTTGCACTGTCTTAGCACCACATCCCTGTTATTTGATTTTAGTTCATTTTTTATATCACATGCATCTAGTGTATCAACCTTGCATGGGTTTGCACAGTTTCAATGTTTAACATAATGATATTTTGTTCAGTTTATATGCAACTCTGTTCCCCAAAATCTATGCATTCCAGTTTTTAATTCAGCATTTCCATATTAGATCTTTGGAACTCTGATTCACTTCACTGTTTGTTACTGCCATATGCTTGAGATTTATGTAACATTCATTATGTTAAAAATGAACCTCAGTCAACTTTATGTATCCCATTTCTCCTTGATTTGATCATTATGTATGGTTGTTATAACTTAGTGTTGTATACATGGTCGCAAGCTTTGAGTATATCATTTTAAGTGTTTCCACAGCGAATGCACAATTTCATCTTTTTTTTATAACTCTGTTGGAGATCAACATTCCAGTTGTAACAAGAATCATAGCACATGTTTCCATTTTCAGCAACAAAATATGTTTTTCTACTTGATTTTTTAGCATCTTTTTAACATATTGAACTATCACCCATGGGGTTCAAGCACGGGCTCGTGACTTCCATGGGTCAAATTCATAACATAAAGTACATTTGAAACATTTAACCTTCCTGCATACATCATAATGATTGTGTGTTCTAGTTACTCTTTAGTCTGTACATGAAGCAAACAATATTAGTATTCAAAACAATCTCTTTTTCTGTCTTCCTTCCTCTTTTACTGTACTTGATAATGACATTTCTTGTGAATCTCTTGCACTGTATTTCTTTTAGCACACCTATCTCTTATAACAGAAACACTAATATTTCATCTTGTGGATACTTTACTGTTAAAAAGTGAATATCATTACTTCCTTCTCTTTCCTTTCTGAATAACATTTATATGGTATCTCATGCATGTTTTCTATATTGAAAGGGTAGAGTGTTACCTCATTTCCTTGCAAATCTACTTCTTTATTTTCTGCCACATCCTTCATTTAGGAACACTCTGCATCATATCATTTCACATGTATCTTTTTAGAACAACATTGTTATCACTATGTTGTGTCTTCTTTTCTTTCTTGCATATCATACTTTGAGATTATAGGATATCTTTGCCTTGTACACAATCAATTTTGAATCTCGATGTTAGTTTGATGGATTCAATCAGTAAATCCATTTTTGTATGTAAATGTCATTTGGGATGACATTTATGTATGAATGTGGATTTTCTTGTTGGATTTATTGACCTAACATCGAGGTTCTCTACTGAGCAATCTTTACCTGATGCAAGATAACAATTATATACAGTAAAAGGTTTCATAAAACTATGTCCCTTTGATACTTAGTTTAGTTATTGTAGATTTGTACCTTGTTATTGCATTTGATTTTTTCTTAGTAAATATACAGTTCTGAAAGTGGTGATTGCAGCATGCTTTTCTTAGGGATTTATGCATTGTTTAGATCCAATCTTGGATCTAACTACTCTTCCATCTTCATGATGTAGGATAACAACTACAAGGAGATTTTAAGATGAAGACCAAGAAGAAGATATGAAGATACAGATGTCAGATTATCAACATACTTAAAGACCTCTCCAAGGCAATGCTTGGATCCCTGATTTCTCTAATGCTCTTTTATTTCTTTCAGCATTGTGTATTTTCTCAGTATTCTTTACTGAAATATGTAACCTCTAAAGGAATACTTGTTGATTGCATTCATTTGAAATGTTCAATTTAAAGATTAATTTTCTGAATTTGAAAGTTTAAAATCAGATCAATACTTAGAGAATGACATAAGTGTTAATTATGAATGCAATAATAAGATATTTGTTCTCCAATATCTGAACAAGGTTTGAAAGGATGTACCTTTATTTAAGTCCTTTCTTCTCTTTGTAGTTGCTATATTGCATGTGTACTCTCTCTGATTTTTCCCCTTTTTTCAAGAAAATTCTATACTTAGGACAACAATCTATCAAATCCATAACAATGTAAGATAATAATCAACTTATCAATTTGGAGTGCAACTAAAATGATAACATTTTTTGGCGACCTCGTAGGGGTGTTTTTCTGCTAAACAGAACATACCAGTTGCCTTTTTCTTATCCATTGGGCATAGAGTCTTCAACTTTTAGGAACAACTGAACTTCTCGTATTGACAACCAACTAAAAACTGAACTAAAACTAAACTTGTGTTGATTAGCACTTAGAGAAAGAAAAATTTTAATGAACAACACCCTATACTTCAATATTGTTGTCTTAGCTTATGTTTATGATGTGATACAGTGGAACTTGTCCATGTATCATATGATGGACATAAGTTAGATAATGGTAAATGTTGTCCAAAATAGGTACAAAAAAAAACAAAGGTAGAATGAGCCTGAGCAGTAATCTCAGTGATATGGTATAGGTTTGGGAATGATGTGTATGATATGTGGCAGAAAAAATTATCCATGCCACATATGATAGGTATGGTGTTCATGCACATATTATGTGACTGAGCTTATTATTTTTGTTCATTCTGCCTTTGGAATTGCAAAGCAAACTATCTGAAACAACTTCTCTTTCCACCATGATTACATCATTGAGGTATTCATCATTTAGAACCGGGAACCCCAATGGGTTCCTGATTATGCATGGTGTGTATTTTCATGATGTGGTCCCAGTGGGAAAAAGAAGTACTAACTACTACTAACCAAAGAAAACTAACTACGTGCCAAGCACTTATTCAAACCAACTAACCTCAAAAGAAACACTTGAGGTGGATCCCATTAAATAGGATTGGCAATTCTTCTCCCTCCATGTTCAAGAACTGAAAATTGCTATGGGCCTTGCTTCCTATAATCACAAATGGGCCATCCTAAATGGTATCAAATTTTGAATGCTTACCAGGTCTGCTCTTCATCTCATTCCATTTCAGAACCAAATAACCTTCTTGTAAGACTCCTGCGACAAATTTTATGTCAAATGTCTTCTTCATTTGAACATGATGTTCTTCAAACCTCTGAAAAGATTCTTTCCTAATCACTTCTAACTCTATTAATTCAGTCAATCTTACCTCCATGGGTTGCTGGTCCAACAAGTCCAATTCTTTGATCAGGCTCAAACTTGGCAGCTCTACTGAAATTGGCAATCTTGCCTCTTTTCCATAAACCAGCTTATAAGGTGAGTTACCTATTGATCATTTTGGAGTAATAATGTCAGCCCATAAGGCTTCCTTCAACTTGCTACTCCAAACTCGCTGATTGTCTTCAATAGTCCTCTTGATGATGCAAATCAGATTTTTATTTGCTGATTCAGCTTGTCCATTACCTTGTGGGTAATAATTGGACGAGTTACTAAGATAAATTTTATTCTTTACTGCCCAATCAGTAATTTTGGTGCCTAAAAAGGCCAAAGCATTATCAGAAACAATGGTCTCAGGTGCTCAAAACCTTGCAATCAGATCTTCATAGAAATTCAGAACTGAAGTTTCATTTGCATCTTTCAATGCAACAGCTTCAGTCCATTTAGTAAAATAATCTGTTGTTGTCAATATAGATCTATGCCCTGAACTTGACGATGAGTTTATGGGACCAATAAAATCTAAACCCCATTTGAAAAAAGGCTGCTCAACTTGAATTGGATTAAGAGGTAAAGCTGCTAACCTTTGCTTGTTTGAGAAAATAGCACATTTCAAACACCTTCCTACCCAGATAAAGGTATCTTTGTATAGGTTTGGCCAAAAATAGCCAGACTTCATTATCTTCAATGTTGTAGTCCTTGCTGCAAAAAGGTCACCTGCAAGTCCATCATGGAATTCTTCTAGGACCTTGTCAATTTGATCTCCACTAATGCATCTCAACAATACACCATTATAATCCCTCCTATACAGCACATTGTTCAATAAAAAATAAGGTATAGATTGCAATCTAAAAAACCTTCTTTTTGATCTATCCAAACCTTCAGGACATTGTCATGTTTGTAAGAAATCAACCATCTCTTTTATCCAATCATTCTGCAAATTCGGGACAGCAACTTGCTCATTGTCTTCTAAAACCAGAATTTCCTCAAAATCCTCTTTTGGAGTATTATTTCCATTTCCAACAAGTTGTTCACATAAACCCTTACCTCTTACCAACTTGGTAAATTTAATTTCAATGTCATATTCCATTGCTTTTGTGATCCAGCCATCTCTTTTGGTGTTGAAATCCCTATCTAGCAAAAACTCCTTAACAGAAGGATGCGAAACCATTAAATTTATCTTATTGTTAGAGAGAATATGTCTGAATTTATTCAAACTTCTAATCATAGCAAGTACATGCTTCTCAACAAATGAATAATGCAGTTCATAGTCTTTAGTCCTTGACTAAAAAAGGCTATTGGTTTTTCACAACCTATGTCATTCTTCTGAACTAACATGGCAGCAATTCTATCAACATTCCCATATGCATACAAAATGAAATCCTTTGAAAAGTCAGGATTTAACAAGGTAGGGGCAGTAGCTAATGCTGCCTTAATCAATTCAAAACTGAGTTTTCCCTCCTTGGTCCATTTAAAAGCAATGTTTTTCTTGAGCATGGTTGTTAATGGTGTTATTAATCTAGAAATATCTAGAATGAATCTCCTAACAAAGTTAATCCTTCCTAAGAAACTTTGTAGGCCCTTTTTATGAAGAGGAAGTGGTAAAGCAAGGATAGCACTTAATCTTTCAGGTTCGATGGTGATACCTTCCTTTGAAACAATAAATCCCAATAATTTTCGCTCATGGACAAAAAATATACTTTTCTTTGTATTCAAAGAAATACCAAATTCCCTGCATATCTCAAAGATAATTCTTAAGTGATGAAAGTGTTCTGATGCATTTTTTGAGAATATAGTTATATCATCCCAATAAACAAGTATGAACCTATACATCAGATTAATGAAAGCTTTGTCTATAGATTTCTAAAAGGTTGCACCAGCATTAGATAAACCAAATGACATCTTTTGATAAGCCATAGTTCCCCATTTGGTTGTAAATGTTGTTTTGAATCTATCTTCTTCTTTCACCGAAATCTAGTTGTAACCAGAGAAACCATCCAGCAATGAGAAATGCTTTGAACCTGAAACAACCTGTAAGATTTGTTCCATGGAGTTAAAGGATGCCTATCCTTTAATGAAGCTCTGTTCAAGTCACAAAAATCAACATATAATCTGATTTCTCCATTCTTCTTCCTAACAGGAACCAGATTGGATACCCATGAAGTGTGTTTAATTGGAAAAATGATATTACATTCAATCAATTTATTCAGTTCTTTAATCATGAGATGCTCTAGTTTGGGATTTATGGGCCTCTGTCTTTGTCTGACTGGTTTGGCTCCTGATTCTAATTCTATTGTATGTTGAGCAATATCAGGATTAAATCCGTTCAAGTCTGAATAACTCCACGCAATTATATCTTGAAATTCATTACATAAGTTGATAAAATTTTGACATTCCTCAGGTGTACATACCTTCCCCAGTTTCAGCACCTTATCCTTTGCAACATCAATCTCTTCATAATGTTCCTCCTTTATTTGCAAACTAGACTTATCTTTCTTGAATTGATCATTAGTACTAAACATAGATTCTAAGGTCACAAGACCTTTAAGCATCTTATTTGTTCTTAGTTGAATAATCTGGTCCTCATATTGTTCCTACAATCTTTGCTGATTTGGCTGTACAAACTTAGCCTCTTCTCTTAAAAAATTGACAATATGCTCGTTAGATTCAAATACTTGCCAACAATCAACATTGTTAGGGACAACAGGTCTAACAATTACTTTTACATAGTTCAGTCCTTTACCACTACTGATCTCAGTATGGGTGTCATATTGGGCTCCTACAACAGCAAGCCTATCAACATGTTTGTTTTGGTTTCCAGGAATGGATTGCAGGTTAAAAGCTTCAAAACCCTCAATTAAATCCCATACAACATGTTTGTAAGTTTTCACCTAATCATTTTTAGTTGCATGTACATTCCTAACTTGATTCACAATTAATTCTGAATCACCATAAACTTGCAAATAGCTAACACCTCTTTTAATGCCCCACTTTAATCCATTTATCAGGGCTTCATATTTACCCACATTTTTTGTACAACTAAAAGTGAATCTGAAAGAAGCATGATACCTTATATTTGTTGGTGAAGCCAGCATGCAACCTCCTCCTGCACACACTTTACTATGTGATCCATCAAAGAATAACTTCCAAACAACATTAGGTTGTTTTTCCAGTTTTAAATTTGCATCTTTTCCCAATGTTGGAAGAAAATCAGAGATCCCATGGATAACATAATTACCCAAACTCTGCTCCTCAATCTGTTCCTCTACAATTTTTTCATTTTCAATTGCCCAATCATCTAACAACATATCAGGAAACTTGCTCACTTGTGTTTGAGTCTCATAAACCTCAGGTATTTCTTCTTGATCAAATGACACAATTTCTGATTCATTTCCAGCACTATCAACATATTGTTCTACACATATTTTTGCAATTGGTTCTGGGGGAATAGTAACTTTTGTTCTATACCTTGTGTGGAAAAGCATGTGAGTCCAATCTGCTGATAGATAACGTCCAATTTTAGCAGTAAATTCTCTTGACAAGCATATAGAGAAGTTAGGAGGTAAATCTATAATGTATACATCAATAGGAATTGAAAAACTAGGACAAGCATGTAGTGTTAAATCTGAATTTCTTATAACTCCCACAGTTGCCACAGTTGTTCCATCTAACTATACTACCCCTCTTTCTAATGACTCATACTTCAGCCCTAACTTATCAACAATCTTCTTAGGCATGAATGAGCTAGTTGCCCCAAAATCAATCATGCAGTTATGGACTAAGTGTTGTCCTATAATAACAGTTACATAGAAAGGAGGTGGCTTAATTAATTTAGATGATTGCTGGGATTTATCTGTACTGTCAACCACTAAAACCTTAGGGGTTTGTTGAAATAAAACTTTGTCAGATAAGGTAAGTTTTTGTAAGGCTTCCTGTAATAAATATTTTTGGCCTGGAAGAGCCAAAACATCCCACATGGATAAGGGAACATTTGTTTTCTTCAAGTGATCAACAATATTGAAGTTCTAAAAACTAACCTTCTGTTGTTGTTTTCAAATAGTAAGCTCCTTTGCTGCTTGTACTAGTTGTTCTGCCCCTTTCTGAGATTGTACATGCTGCTTTGTTTGTTTTTGATATGTAACAGTAGGTTGTTGCACCTGATCTTTTGGTTGTTGATCATTTCCAGGCTTGAATTTTGACCTTGTCCTTGCTGCTACCGGTCTCCATACTTAATTGGGGTAAAAACATGCTGCTAAAACATAATCTTCATCACTAAAATTTACCAAAGACATATCAGGGTTACCTTGTGGTTGTGATTGATCCAACTGTCCCTCAGTTTGACTATTAGCTTGTTGTCGTTTCAACAAGTCTTGCCTTCTAGCTTCTAGGGCATAAGGGCAATCCAGCCAATAATGCCCATCATTTCATGTGTTGCATGATTTTGATTCTTACACATAATTATTTTGAGGGATTACTATCAACTCTTTGGAAGTACTTGGAGTTGCATAATTGTATGCCTGACCCACTCTTTGACCATAATTCCTTTGTTGTCCTTGTGCTTGCCTTGGCTGGTTTGAGCTTGAAGATTTATTCAAAGGCCTATTTTGTTGGTAGGAAGCTTGAGGAGGCCTGTTATATTAGCCCTTCTACCTCTTCAAATTTGTAATCTCATTACAAAATTATGCAATGTCTTCAAGATGCTATCACTTGTGTCCTTTAACTCCCTAATAAGAGCTTTGGCAACATATTCCTCTGCTGCAACCTGCATATTTAATGTTGGTACTGGTGGAATAATCGCAATTAGTGGTATGACCACTGGTCCAATAGGTTGTGTTTCTGCACAATAAGGCATTAGAGGCCTTGGAGGTAACTTTCCATCCTGTATCAAATTGTTCTCAGCTCTGACAACAACATCATAAGCAACAGGTAAACTTTTACCTGCCATAGACTGTATCATAAGTGCAATATCAGGGTTAAATGATTTTAAAAAGAAAAGAAATGCATAGTTATTAGATGGCCTGACAGATCTTGGAATTCTGTCCCGAGTTCGTTGGAAATGAAAGTTGAAATCTGAAATATGCTCATTAATATCTCTTTTAATAGTAGTTAACTGCTCAACCAAAGAGACATTATCTGATCTATCTTCAAACTTACTGATTAATACAGTACCCAATTCATCGCATGTGCTAATAGAATTAACTGGCAGACTTCTAAACTAGATTAACTTGATGTAATCCACATAAAGTAGCAATATCTATAATATGCTCTATTGCAAAAATATGACCCTCACGATTGAAATACGTCAAACCTTTTAGTGCTGCTGGTGGAATATCATGATGAACAGTAATTTGTAATGGGATGCCAGCATCAAAAGCCACAAATGGCAAATTCTGAGCCATCTATATTGGTGGCACTTGTTGCTGAATTATAGGAGGTACAATAAATTTGTTAGATTGAGTTACCTTTCTTTGATATGTTTTCAATCCTGGGGTAGCAGTACCACTTGTGGATGCTACAACAGTGAAATGATCCTTTTTTCTTTCTTCAAGAACAGGTAATTCTGATCCAGAATTATCAAGCACACCTAAATCTTTAGGAAAACTGAAATCTTCAATGATTACATCATGTCTTTTAGAAATGGCAGCTTGATCTTCAAAGATAGGATTTTTGAATAATGAAAAATTAGACCTCCTGAGAAAAGAGGATGATTCTTCTATAGCTTGAGATGCTCTGCTTCTTCTTACTGATCTGCTACCTCTTATGTTGGGCTGAAGCTCTTGATAAAAGAATCCTTTGTTGTTTTCTCTTGTAGGAGTCCTTCTCATTAAGATAAATCTGCTACCAAATCTGCAATAAAATTTTAGAACAGAGTCACCAGATGCTGGTAAAATACCTTCAAAAAGGTAGAAATACTACTGCTCACACCAATAACAACAATACGAAATTATTAGTCCTAAGAACTATGAAGCAGTTGAGTCCCACCGGGTGTGCCAAAAATTATTGTCAATCATGATTGTGCCTATAGCTGGATGTAGAATCTAGCCATCCTGTTGAAACATGGAAACATTCTCCTAGGTGGATTAGAGAATGAATCTCCAGATTCTAGGCCGGTTCCTATTGGATTTGAAATATCACCTAATACTAAATTCTATGTTTTTGGGAAAAGGGGGAAATAGAACTTGGAAAAAGAAGAAAAAAACTAATTAGGAAAGGTGATACACCAAAGATGAATGCAGATCTATCAGAAATTGCAAGACTGTACTCACCAAACATACATTACTAAGTTCTGCAAATGATTTTACTTCTCAACACCTAGGATGGTTTACAATACCTAATTAGGGTTTGATACCACTAATAACAGGAATTCAACCAACAAATAGATAACTTTCTGCAAAAGGTTAAAACTCTTAAACCTAGAATAGGAATTTGTAGTAATTCACTAATCTGTGCTTAAAAATGGATAAACTTTTAAATGCAGAAAAACTTGAAAAAGGATAGATGCAATACTCAGAAAATAGGTATGAATAGTAAGTACAACTTTATTATCTCTCAAATCTGCATAATGGTTACAAAATACCAAGAAAAAGGGCAAAGGAACAAATGTGTTCACTAATACCTCAAAATCCCAAAATTCTGAACCCCTACAAATGAATAAGAAGTTAAGTTATATAGCCCTTAAGGCTAATCTCAAAAATGAAATATCACCCCTAAAAGTCCTAACAATCAGCTAGACAACTCCTAAATTTTAGGGTCAAATGATGCCTACAATATATCCTTTCAAAAGGTCCCTCCAATATGACCAAACCCCTAAATTTGAGGCATAACTAGTGCCCAAAACTAAGCCCTCAAGGCTAATTTCGAAAATGAACTCCCCCAATGTTGGCATTTTTAAAATATATTTTTACAATAATATTACCAATACTTTCCACTTATATAAAATCATCCCCCTAAACTTATATCTCCTAATATTCATCTTCTTGATTTATACGCTTTATCATGTATATCAATTAAGATATTACATAATATATTACAAAAAATTCAAAAATATAGCCCAAAACACCAAACAATGTAACACCATAATGTTTAAAAGAAAAACCCTAACTCGTATCCTAAAACTGACACCGTAGCACATAACCCTAATCACCATTAAACTCGATACCCTATCCCATGGTCAACATAACCCATACAATCACTGACATATCATATGATGAAGCTATCATGGCGGTAGGAGAGGTTTTCGTGGCACTACAGTTCATCAGGGCATTTAACTTCTTCTGTACTGTGGACTCCAAATTTTATTCAACTTGGCAAAGGCATTTTATTTCATCTCTTTTAACTTTCTCATTTTCTATTTCCTCATTTGTTGGAAGGAGAAGGTTAGGGTTTTTCTTGGCACTGCCATGCTTTTCTACATTTTATCATTGGTGCTCTCTGTCTTTGACTTGTTCTTGGGTGGCTTTTCTGAAGTTTGAAACCATGAATGTTGGCGCTTTGCATGTATCTTTGAAAGAACCCGAGCTGAACTGACATTCTTGATAATCTTTGCTATCCTGCGGGCTGCAACATGTCGTTTCCATGCCATAACATCTAGCGTTTTGCATTTGCATAGACTCGGTCTCTATCATGGAACTCAGGCGCCACCTCTAGTTAGCTCTTGAGCTCCATTTGTGAGCTATCCTTTGTATCTTTCCGCATGCCATATGATATGGTGCTATCCTTGCATCTTTTGAACTTGGGCTCTATTAAAGAGGTTGGCCTCCACTGCAGTTTATAACTTGGAGTCTTATCTGTGGGCTTTTGAACAAAAAGATAAGTAAAATATTTCTGTCTCTTTGCATTCAGATTTTGTATTCTTTTTGGAAAGTATCATTGCATATTAAAAGGATTTATCCATTTATTCTTGCTAAGACATTGATAAGAGTGGCCAACTGTGATTTTAAGTTTGAACTTTATCTTGTGTTGGTGTATCACTGTTGTCTTCACGCTCACTTGTTTGAATACCCACTGTTTGTTGATTGAATGGCAAAAACTGAACACCCACATGGATTTTGTAGATCTTTAAGTGAAATTAAAATATATGCAAGCTGTCATTTTTTTGTTTGATAAATGAGCTCCATTTTGTCTTCATGTCTATAAACTCCATTCAATATTTTCTTTGAAATACGACAATGTTGTTACTTAAACATAGAAACATCTTCATACTGTTGAAGCAGCAAGCATTTTAACTAAAAATACTACATGTTTGATATGTATCATTGTGTTTGTAGTTTGTAAAGAGTTAATTTTGAATCGGACTCCATGCTGCTATTTAATGATTCCTCCATTTCTATCTGCAGTCTTTATTGTATGGAGACAATGTTGTTCATGATGTATGTTGTCATTACATGTTTTCTTATTTGAATGTCTGCATCTACTGAATAGGAAGTTGTATGCACTGAACTTTCAATTTGTTTTCCAAACATCAAAGCTGTATCAATAACAACATTATTTATTTTGATGGATACAAACCTTAATACTTTAACTCACCAAGACAGTACTATTTTTTCTTAATCCTCTGATTTATTATATGCAGCTTTTACCTCCAAACTGCACTGTCATTTTATTCTGTTTAATCATGCATTCTACAGTTGATGACTTGCACTGTCTTAGCACCACATCCCTGTTATTTGATTGCAGTTCATTTTTTATATCACATGCATCTAGTATATCAACCTTGCATGGGTTTGCACAATTTCAATGTTTAACATAATGATATTCTATTCAGTTTATATGCAGATTTGTTTCCCAAAATCTATGCATTCCAGTTTTTAATTCAACTTTTCCATATTAGATCTTTGGAACTCTGATTCACTTCACTATTTGTTACTGCCATATGCTTAAGATTTCTGTAACATTCATTATGTTAAAAATGAACCTCAGTCAACTTTATGTAGCCCCTTTCTCGTTGATTTGAACATTATGTATGCTTATTATAATTTAGTGTTGTATACATGGCTGCAAGCTTCGGGTGTATCATTTTAAGTATTTCCACAGCGAATGCATAATTACATCTTTTTTTTTATAACTTTGTTGCAGATCAACATTCCAGTTGTAACAAGAATCATAGCACATATTTCCATTTTCAGCAACAAAATATGTTTATGTACTTGATTTTTTTGCATCTTTTCAACATATTGAACTATCACCCATGGGGTTCGAGCACGGGCTCATGACTCCCATTGGTCAAATTCATAACATAAAGTATATTTGAAACATTTAACCTTCCTGCATACATCATAATGATTGTGTGTTCTAGTTAGTCTTTAATCTACATATGAAGCAAACAGTATTAGTATTCAAAACAATCTCTTTTTCTGCCTTCCTTCCTCTTTTACTGTACTTGGTAACAATATTTCTTGTGAAACTCTTTCACTGTATTTCTTTTAGCACACCTATCTCTTATAGTAGCAACACTAATATTTCATCTTGTGGATACTTTACTGTTAAAAATGTTAGAGTATTATTACTTGATGCTTATTAATTAAATCATATTGATTTAATTATATAAGTTTCTATTACTCTAGTTACTTAAGCTTCATTTAGGTGCATTATTAATTAATTATTAATTAAAAATGTGCAACCTAGCTTTTCCCTTTAGGGTTTCTATCTCACCTTTTATAAGGTTAAGCATTGTACTTTTTTATTATCTCTTATGCATTTTTCACATTTTGAGAGCACTTTTCTTTTGTCTCCATTTTTCTTTTCTTGTAACAGGTTATTGGCTAACAAGTTCTTCTTGGGTTGTGTAGAATTGAGTTTGATCAATTCTTTCATGGTATCAAAGCTCAGATCTGTGGCTGCTTGTTCCTGATTTGAAGGTTTTTGGAGCTTGAAGGGTTTTTTATTTTCAGAGTTTTTTGTTTATTGGTTCTGGGGGCTCTCTATTTTTTGAAGCATTTTGGACCAAAACTGACCTCATGGTTGAGTGCGGAAGGCCCAAAAACTCCAAGATTCATATAAATATTGTCTGATTTGGACACCGGAGCATCTGGCAAATTTTTCTTGGCCTACTAGGGCTGTACGGGCATGATTTTCCATGCAAAAATAAAAATAAAAAATAAAAAACTACATTTTTTAATCATTTTTTAGCGCAGCCGACGAGCGCCACCACCGCCGTGGTGCCCACGGCCCGCGCGCAACCCACCCACCATCGCGCCACCGCCGGGTCCCGCCGCCCGATCGCCACCACTGCTCCGCCCGGCCGCCTCCGCCGCCCTGCCCGGCCGCCACTTCCATCGGCATCACCACCCACCGGCCACCCCCGCCTAGAAAAATGTCAAGTGATGGCCATATGGCCGTCAAATTTTTTGTTGGGCCTGTGTTTTTTCAGCAGGCTTGCATTTTTGGGGTACTTGTGCTTTTTTGGTCCTACAGGGCTCATACAGACTCAAAATTTGACATATCATATATCGACGGAAAGGTCTTTCCAAGCCCGTTGCATTGGTACAAGTTTCATTTCTTGATTCTTCCATTTTGATGCCTTTTTTGAGCTTCAAAGTCAAGGTACACAAATTTACATTCTAAAGCATTTCTTGCTCTTTCTTTCTTTCAAACTTTCAGAATTGTACTGGAATTGGGTTTTATCAATTGTGGGGGGTGTTATTTCTTACTTTTATGTCATTTATCTTAGAAAAACAAAACACTGTATCACATAAAACAAAACCCCTTCTGTATCTTCTGTCTAGTTCTGAAAGAAAACATAATTAAAAAATTAGTCAAAGCACAGGGCACTATGGCAGACACATCATCTGTTGAGCTTCTCACTCCACAAAATTATTATGTGTGGAAGCCACAAATGACCAGACTCCTCATGTCACGAGGTTTATGGTCCTGCCTGGATACAGTTCAACCAGTTCTTCAGAGGCCTTATGAGGCTCTTATGCACAGAAATAGGATGGATGAGGCAATGGGTCTCATTGCCATGAATATTTCAGATGGGTTGTTGTTCCACCTGGATGGTCTAACCACACCCAGGGATATGTAGGACAAGTTTTCCACCTTGTTTGGCACCATGAATTAGTTCAGGATTCTCCAGATAGATGCAGAGTTCACCTCCTTGGTACCTGAATCATTCACCAACATTAAGGACTTCTTGGTGAAGTTCAAGTCTCTTTGTTCTATTTTACAGGTTGCTAGCAAGACGAAGTCAGATGATGAGTGTATCTTTCTGATACTCTTAAATCTTTGTGGCCCTTATCAGATTTTCACTTCTACCTTCTACTCCACTATGGATGCACTGGGTGCACGTCATGTTATGCCCTCTTTTGAGACCTTTTGTGACAGGTTAACTCATGAGCAATCCAAGCTTAGTCAAATGGATTCTCTTACAGGTTCACAGTCACAGGCATTGCTTGCCAAGTCATCTCAGGATACACAAAAGCCGAAGCTGAAGCAGATATCTGATTCCTCTTCTCAGCACTCTACTGGCCCACCATATTCTTCTAAGAAGGAGAAACAGAAGACTCAGAACTCCAAATGTTCCTATTGTCAGAAGGGAGTTCATGATGAGTCAACTTATTTTCAGAAGAGATTCAACGGCTATGAAAAATAGATTGCAGATTTGCAAGCTCTTCTTCAGAAGAGCAATGTTTCCTCTCCATCCTCTTCTAGCTCATAGTGGTCTACTTTTCAGTCTTCTTCCACATCTTCAACATTTGGACAGGGTCATGCATTACGGGCATCTGTTGCATCCCCTTCACAAGTCCCTTGGATACTGGATTCAGGTACTTCTCACCATATGGCATCTTCTCAGGATTTGTTCTCTTCTTTTGAGGCTTCTCCTATTCCTCATATTCTCATGGGGAATAACACTATACAGACAGTCTACGGGAGAGGTTCAGTCAGCATTCAGGATGGCACATTCAATGATGTATTATATGTTCCATCTCTATCTACAAACCTTCTCTTGATTTATCAGATTACACGCAGTGGGTCAGGGAAGACAGTTGAGTTCATGGCAGATTCAGTCTTCATCAGGGATAGTGCTATAGGAGGCATTATTGCTATAGTGATAGTTTATCATTCCACCTGTCTCTACACCTTCTCTCACTTTGGTCCACCATCTCCATTGTCAGAGCACAACTCTCCTCTTTCGAGAGAGCATCATGAGGTGCAGTCAAGTCACTTGAACCTTTGTGTTGTTCCTGAGACCAGTGTTGTGATTGCCACACCACATCATGAGGCATAATTTTCTCTTCAGTAGGCTTCTTCTTCAACACTGCTTGACCCTCCAGCTCCATTCATCGAGCCACTAGGTGCAGTTGTTGAGGACTCTACAGAGGACATTCATCTCCTCTTTGATGACAGTGTCAGCACACCTATCATACCACTTACATTGGGGATTCCCTTTTAGGATCCTCGTGTCTACTCCTTTGAGCATCAGCTCAGCCTTCCAGTGAAACCTCAGCTTTTGAGGTTCCCTTGACAATGTCCACTGACTTTCACTCCTCTGCATTGGAGTCACAGTGGTTTGTTCATTGATCCAAGGGTTCTTTCATTCCGAGGGGGCTTTGGAGCCTCGACCCTCTCTCATGGGGGGGTTAGCAGCACGCATTGTACTTATGGCTTTGAGAGAGTCTCTTGAAGTCATTCTTCTTGTCTTTGCTTTCTTTTATATCTCTTTTTGGAGAGGATTTTTTCCCACTGGGTTTTCTCCTTTGTCTCCGGTTTACAGAGATTTCCTTGTACTGGGTACCTGATCAGGCCTTGTTGTCAGGACCCATTTCTTGCTTTCATAGTTTTGCTAGGTCAGCTTTCTCCCTGCGTTCAGCTTAAGGGGGTGTTAGAGTATTATTACTTTATGATTATTAATTAAATCATATTGATTTAGTTATATAAGTTCCTATTACTCTAGTTACTTAAGCTTCATTTAGGTGCATTATTAATTAATTATTAATTAGTAATGTGTAACCTAGCTTTTTCCTTTAGGGTTTCTATCTCACCTTTTATAAGGTTGAGCATTATAATTTTTTATTATCTCTTATGCATTTTTCACATTTTGAGAGCACTTTTCTTTTGTCTCCATTTTTCTTCTCTTGTAACAAGTTATTGGCTAACAAGTTCTTCTTGGGTTGTGTAGAATTGAGTTTGGTCAATTCTTTCAAAAAAGTGAATATCATTACTTCCTTCTATTTCCTTTCTGAATAACATTTATATGGTATCTCATGCATGCTTTGTATATTGAAAGGGTACAGTATTACCTCATTTCCTTGCAAATCTACTTCTTTATTTGCTGTCACATCCTTCATTTAGGAACACTCTGCATCATTTCATTTAACATGTATCTTTTTAGAACAACATTGTTATCACTCTGTTGTGTCTTCTTTTCTTTCTTGCATATCATACTTTAGGATTATAGGATATCTTTGCCTTATACACAATCAATTTTGAATCCCGATGTTAGTTTAATGAATTCAATCAGTAAATCCATATTTGTATGTAAATGTCATTTGGGATGACATTTATGTATGAATGTGGATTTGCTTGTTGGATTTATTGACCTAACATCGAGGTTCTCTACTGAGCAATCTTTACCTGATGCAAGATAACAATTATATACAGTAAAAGGTTTCATAAAACTATGTCCTTTTGATACTTATTTTAGTTATTACATATGTGTACCTTGTTATTGCATTTGATGTTTGCTTAGTAAATATACAATTCTGAAAGTGGTGATTGCAGCATGTTGTTCTTAGGGATTTATGCATTGTTTAGATCCAATCTTTGATCTAACTAATCTTCCATCTTCATGATGCAAGATAAAAAATACAAGGAGATTTTAAGATGAAGACCAAGAAGAAGATATGAAGATACAGATGTCAGATTATCAACATACTTAAAGACCTCTCCAAGGCAATGCTTAGATCCCTGATTTCTCTAATGCTCTTTTATTTCTTTCAGCATTGTGTATTTTCTCAGTATTCTTTACTAAAATATGTAACATCTAAAGGAATACTTGTTGATTGCATTCATTTGAAATGTTCAATGTAAAGATCAATTTTTTGAATTTGAAAGTTTAAAATCAGATCAATACTTAGAGAACAACATAAGTGTTAATTATGAATGCAATAATAAGATATTTGTTCTCTAATATCTGAACAAGGTTTGAAAGGATGTACCTTTATTTAAGTCCTTTCTTCTATTTGTAGTTGCTAGATTTCATGTGTACTCTCTCTAATTTTTCCCTTTTTTTCAAGAAAATTTTGTACTTAGGACAACAATCTATCAAATCCATAACAATGTAAGATAATAATCAACTTATCAATTTGGAGTGCAACTAAAATGATAACAAAGAGATCTATGGAAATTGGATGTAGCCCCAATACTCCATATTTGGTGAAATCATCCAGGTTTTACAAGTGAATTTAAATTGCAAATAAAGAGGGGAGTTATTATAGCATCTCCCTTAACCAGTCCAACAAAAAAGTATGTTCTTACTAGCATTATTTCACAGTTCTAAGGAAATATGATAATTGTTGGAATCAAGAAAGGAATAGATTATAGAAGGGATTCAATACACATGAAGGATAGGGATATTTGGAGTCTTAACTAGACTGATAGAGTGCAAACCTATAGGTATCATATCGAGTCATTCACACTAGAAGCCCCGCGGGTTTATAAACCAATGCTTGAGGGCAGACTGTATTATCGCGGGTCTGGTTTGGTATCGCATCTAGTAGTAAACCACATGGGAGACAGTCAATCCCCCCACGTTTGAGCACAGTGGCAGCGTACACCGTCTTCCCATGCCATAGTTGTAAAGGCACTAAGTCTCACAGTCATCTGACTTCCTGAGTCTTGACGTGAATAGGGGTGAAGGAGGAAATCTGTTTGGTCTAAGCCATCCACATCAGTGGCACCCGTAAACATGGTTACATTATAACTTAATTAGCCACGATTGCAGATAGCAGGCCACGTTCAAACGGAATCCTGCCTGGTGTAAACCATCAACCATTAACATAAGGTGCACAAACTCAATTACGATTCACCTTTCACTATCTATTTACATTGTAATCATTCTAGAAAAGGATTTAATATTCAGTTATATGTTCGAACTATCATTGTACTTTGTTATTATATGTTCATGTATTGCAAACATATCTATTAGTTGGGAGTTCCGATCTGACATTGTTCCAACAGTAGTATTATGTGTGGATTTACCATTGGTATTCTATGTGCTATACATTGAGGGTTCAAAACAGAATTAAATACAGTCATACTATTCTTACTATTAAACAAGAAACCATCCAAGTCCATGAAATATTGCAGATAAATGTCAGTACAGCTAGTTAGGAACCTTACAGGATTGATTTTCCCCAAAGAGCCTTTTTTTTTAATTATTTAATTGATATATGGGGGAAATTAATAAAGTCAAAATGGGAAGCATCTAGAAGGGTAAAAAAATTTATCCCACATTTCTTTTGGACTTGTGGGAGCTAAGAAAGAAGCTAAAACTCCTTTAAGAGGCTTGTAGTTGTAGTGTAAAGCCATGAATATCCATGAGAGACAAAGGAAAAGTGGCTAAAATATGGAGCAAGAGGCCAAGTGGGAGATCGATCCAACTTATGGTATCTGGAAATTAAATGAAGAGAAGGGGTGTTTTCCATTTAAGGGAGGTCTAATGTTGTTGTGACTAAGATCATTGAGCTTGAGGTAAGTGGTATGTAGATTTAAATCTGAAACCTTCCTCCATAAAATTGATTTTGTGCCAAAATTATCATGATTTCTCCGACTTCCCAAATTGTCCATTGTTGATTGCAGATCTAAAGGGGGCATGTTCTAATATTTTTGGAGGCCTATCCAAGGTTGAAGGACAAGGTTTTGTAGGCTGAAAATTCCATGACTGGCCAATTTTTTTGACAATTTATAGAAACTAATTTGAGGCCAAAAGCTTTCAAGGCTTGTTTCCAAACTAATTCCCACCAATTTGCACACATTTTGCATGTATTCCCTTGCCAAGTACTAATCATTTGCAACCATTTTCAGACATTGGAGGGCTATGGTAACGAAATTACAGACAAAAGTTTGAGGACTATGTCCAAAATTGATTTTTTTTTTACTTGAATCTGGGTTGCTTTGTGATATCAGTCTAATTTAAAAATTGTTGCAGACTTTATGATGACATCTTAAGGCTCATTTCAAACCATTTTAAAGTCTGAACACCCCAAGTTGCAGACCCTGGTTTGTAGATACCAAGAACAGGGGCGATTTTCCTTGAAAATTCCCATGAAATTCTCAACTTTTACAACTCACAAATTTGACATTGTTAGGTATACACAAGGTAATTAGGCATCAAAACACTAAGTTTGATACTTGAATTCATTCACAGAGGTAAAATTGCAGGTATGTCTTCAAACATTTTGGAGCTGGCTTTGGAAGTAACCATGATTCTACCATTCCTAATTCACAAGTGGATCAATAGACATAAGGTTTGGATAATTAACAAGTTGTTGGAACTAATCTAAAGCCAATTCAAGTCAATTTTCAGAGTTGATCCTTTGTCTTCAAATACCTGATTTCACTAAATTTTCAATTCCCTCATTTTTTGCTAAGTATTTATCAACCTTTTGTGTCTTAGGATTCTCATTTGCATGTTCATGTAGATCATTTCTTTCTTTAGATTAGTTCGTTAAGGAAAAGTATGAAATTCATCATCTAATCTATGGATTAATGCACAGATTTCATAATCATATCTTAGGCATGCATGAACTTATTTAAGGATTTTAAAATTGTTATTTTGTCTAAGCCCTTAAATCCTTACTAAATTTGAGCTTGAAATACAAGAATCATGATGAAGAGTAAGGGGATTGCAGGGTGGACATTGCTGATTAAGAAGCTTTCCAAGGGCTTCTATCCAGAGTCTTCAATGACATCTAAGTGGGGAGAGGTATCTGATACTAACATGAAACATATTGACATGAAGAGATTAAAGAGGAGAATGTATGGGCTAGAGATCATCTTCCTTCAAGGTTAGTAGTGAATAAAATGAAGAATGGACTCTATAAGGAAACAAGTCTCCCTCCATCCATTCAGTGCAGCGAGCTCATGGTTGAGTGTGCAAAGAACTATGATCCAGACACTAGAACAATCAGAGTCAGAGGAAAGGTGTTTGCATTTTTAAATGAAGAGGCAATGAGAGAGACATTTGGGATTCCCTACTACTCCAGGATGCAGATTAGGACCAAGGAACAAAAAAAAGTATTATTTGTTGGGAAGCCAGATGTCTATATGGACATTATCAACAAGAATTGGATCAACAAGCTAAGAAAACATCACTCCAAGTTTTGAAAGAAGCTAGCAAGCAAAGACTTAAAAATTGAATACAATGACTTGATCTTCATGCTAAACAGAGTTATGGGAACACCCCAGGGAGCCTTCTTTGATACCTGGATATTTTACTTCATCGAGGAGATATTCATAGGAGAGGTGATGATTAATTGGGAAAAAATAATAAGTGACAACATAGATGCACAGTTGAGAAACTTAAGGAAAATGAAGCAGTTTGATACGAGTTTCTATGTGATCTACCTATTAGCGAGAAATATAAAGTATCTAGGCCTCATATGCAAGGGCGTGATGGGGAATGTCAAGTATCAATTTAAGGTGTATAAATGTCATCCAGAGTTGCACCTACATGAGAGGGTGAGTTACATGAGGATCAATGATGTGTAATGCCCAAAAGTTTCACAAGAAAACCCAAAAAAAAAAATTTGGACTTTCAAAATACTAAAGAAAGAGGTCACCTAATCAATCAACCCAAATATGAGAGTACTCCTGATAGTTTAATGTGATGAAAATTTGCATAACAACACCATTAGTATTGGTAATTTAATAAAAATATTGCCCTTTGTTTGTATATGACCATGGATAGGTTGTCTACAAATTATTATGAGATCAATTTAGAAGTTACTATGAAGTTAGCAAACTAATATTTTTATAGGCCTATATCTGCACACTCAAACAAGAGGGTTAGTAGTGTTAGTTCCTTTTCTTGTTGATCTTTGTATACCTATGGCTCAAGTATGTTCCTCTATAAACACATACACTGATTCAACAAGGAGAAGAAATAACATTCAGCAAGGTCCTAAAACCTTCTACACTTTGAGCTCCAGAGACTTAGGTGGGCACTACCTATCTTCTACCCTCAATATTCAATAACTTCACAAGCAGGCAAGAATGGTTGATGTAGTATAAAAACAAGTAAATGGTAACAATTTTTATAAAATTGGATGAGAACCACAAATGCAACATATCAGACCAGTGCCCTATCCAGTGGGTATGGAGTCACTTTAAATGCAAAGACTCTTAACAACAACACTCATCAAATGTAAATCTTGCAAATGATCACTAAAATTGACTATGCCTTACATACTCAATTCACACTTCCTAGAAGCAGATGTTATTATCTGATTCACTTCAATTCTTTACTCACTGAAATTATTTAAGGATGTTTAATTCTCTCTGAAAGAAACCCTAAATAAATTAGACCCTCTTCCTTACAGAGTGATGGATTAAAATTTCTTAACAAGAAACCCAAATGAGCACAAGAAACCAAAATGTAGACATTACAATTCAACAAGAATTCACAAAATGCAAGGAAATATAGACAAATCTTACTAATAAAACATCTAAGCATGGAAAATTAGATCCCAAAGACCACTAATGGTCTTAGTTTAACATACAAATCTTACAAGCCTTGTTGTGGCATAAAATTCTCATCTCCCTCTTCAACAACACAAAAAACCCTAGATATACAGAAAGATTCCATGAGTTTGGACTGTCTTAGGGCAAAAGAAACCCTAAAATAAAACCACCACAACTCGGGAAACAAGCCAACATCAATGCAGAAAAATAAAGGGAAGTAACAAAGTCCATATTTTACAAAATCTAATTAGAAACCCTAAGTTACCACCACAAAGCATTAATGCAACTCCAAAATATCTGTAAATTGGTTAATTAGGCACTCTACGGCCTCAATAAATTGATCACAAAGATTAGATTTCACACATAAATGCCTCTGCAACCCAGAAAGTAGCGCCATGGTCAAAAACCCTGTGAAATTCATTTAAAATTCAAAAAATCAGATTGCAACGGCTACAGGTGGTGCAAAGAAAAATATCGATGACACAAAGTCAAACTTTATCAGCCTTTAAAACACCACCGTCGATCAACTTTAAGATACCCGAGCACCACAAACTCATCTAGACAGGTGGCAGCCTATCGTGCACTCACAATCTCTTTTGGCATATTCCTTTATGCTTCGCGAGTGAATGAGAGCTGTTGGATCCACTTTATTGGCCCTGATCATTTCTTTACCATTCTAGACACATGTCTCTTGGTCACTCACTCTCCATCCCTGAAAGAATATTACTTGACTCTTGGCAAGTGAATGACAACCACTGGATCATCCTTGATCTTACCTTCTTTATCCTGCATTGACCAAGACATGCGACAACATCTCGTGCACTTGTGGCCTCTGAAAGAATATACCATTATGCTCTGTGAGTGAATGAGAGCCATTGATCTTCATCTTGGCATCTCAATGTGTCACCCTGTCACACACTCGTGACCCTTTCTTTCATCTCCCATTAACTGTCGCGACTGTACGACACCGACCGCTAGCCATTAGTCGCACACTCACGACCATTTCATATCACTGACTCTAACCAGTGTGACAACCACCAGTCACGCACTCATGCACATTTTCTGCTATGTCCTCTATAGAAAAAACTTTAGTGGTGATTATTCGCCAATTGGTGAATGTCGCATGTTAGTGAGCGGGGAATGGGTGATTTTTTTCATATATTAGATTCACCTCATTGCCCACCATTTATTAATATTGGGTCTAATTCCTGGGCCCATAGCCCATCGCTTTATTTAATTTTCTAATTTTCTTACACATTATCGCCAATCGAATCTAATTTTTGGTACCTGTAAATTTTAAAAATTCGCCTATAATTTATATGCGACCCCAAATGGACAACCTATATTCGCCAATAGTTTTATACATATATATTTATAGGTGGCCCCAAATTCGTCTGGAATTTTGCGGATGTGTGTCTCAACCCGACCCAAATTCGCCAACTTTATTAATCATACCTTCATATTGGACAACCCATAATCACCTCGCAAATAACAAAAGACATGTTAAAATTATGCGGGCTTCGCCAAATTTGTATACTTGACCTAATACCTCCCGCCACATTCGCCAAATAAGGATAGTATAAAAATATTTGATCGATAGAAAAGTTTCAGACTATTGAGTGCAATTGCATACTACATTGACAAGTAGCGACTGTAATTTGAGGCAAAGGTAAGTGATACTTATTTTGCGACTCTGTAGTTTTGAGTTCATATTATTTAGTGGTAACCAGTTAGAAAACAATGGTGACCAAGGAGACCTCAGACATGATTTTAGGGCCAATAAATCCAGAATCATATTTATATAGATTATAGTCTATTGTCACTTCTTCAACAATTTAATATTTTTTTGCAGTGGAAGTCGTTGGAGAAAGGAGATGTCAAACAAGAATAAGGGTAAGGCTCCTGCAAGTGGGGAAAGCCAAGAGGGGCCAGAAAAATGCATAACCTTATCATCGTACTTTGTTTATGTTTTTGAAAATGTTTCTATCCAAAATCGGGAAGTTACTTCATCACAAGTAGATTTTGAAGATTCAAAACCTGAAAGTACACGACATATTGAAGAAGTAGGCAAACCTGATATCTCAAATTGCGATGAACTTGAAGAGGATTTTCAGTTAAATACCCATAGTAGCCATAATTATATAATTGACTTGGATGAGAATGAGAATGTCAGAGATGATGATGGTGTTGGGAAAAAGAAAAGAAAAAACAATTCAAAGAAGGATAGGGAATCAAAAAATGATCGGAAGTGGGAGTTATCGAGGAATTTTCAAATAGAATGGGTGTCAAAGTATCCATTCATTAAACTAATGGACAATCTAATTGAAGTTCAACATCCATTAGAATGCAGATGTAAGATTTTCTCCAAGATAAATAAGAAGGAAAAGAGGTTGGAGTTAAAAATCAAAACCATAGAGAAGCATATGGGTAAAGCTTACGAAAAGAAAACCATAGATGGAGTTGAAAAATCAATGATAAGATGGAAAACAAAGGATGAATCTCTACATGTTAGGAATACAAAATTATATGAATTTTAGCTGAATATACAGATGAAGCCTGCTCAAGTTAAAGGCTCTATTGAATCTTAATTTGGAAAAGCAATGGAAGTAGAAATAATGGGAAAATCTGTTCAGTTAAGTGTTGTTTTTAATATTTTGAGCAGAGGGCATCCTATAACAGACTACCCATCATTGAGTGATTTATTACACTTTCTGAAAGTTTGTAACTATCCTAACAATCACTGGTCAGTAAATAGTAGATGGGAATGGGCAAGTTGTCTTGCTGATTTTGTAAAAGAGGATCTAAAGGCAAAAATTAAAGAGTCAAATTTTATTGCATTGTCTTTAGACGAGGTTATAGCAGTAGATAATACTTTGTGGGTATGCATTCATGTTTATACTATACACAATTTTGTCCACCAACCTCATCTACTAACTGTTGCTAAAATGAAGGATAATGTGATAGCTGAAAATTTATTTGAACTAGTAAAGATATCTCTAATTGAATATGTAGGTATAAATGACATGACGATTGCCAATAAGTTGGTGTGTGTTGGAGCCGATGGAGCTTCAGTAATGCAAGGCCATAGGGGTGGTCTTTGTATAAAGATACAACCTTCTTGTGTGCCCTACATTACTCCCATTCACTACATGGCCCAAAGAATAAATCTAGCTTTTGGAGTTGTTAGCAAGCATGGTCCAGTACAAAAAAATAAAGTTTTAATCAAAGAGCTCTACCAATACTTCTGTCGAAGTCCGAAATGATTGAGGGAATTTCAACACTTTGTCAAAGGACTAACCAATAGGAATAATATTTTGAAGGATAATGATAATAGATGGATCTCTTTGGATGGACCAATGCATCGAGTGTTTTTAGATTATCAATCGTTGCTTGGTCTAATGAACTCAAGTCATGAAGAAGCAGGGCTACCCAAATTTCTTGAGATGCTGCGAAGGTTAAGTAATGTAGAGACACTCTTAATGTTAGTAGGTCTTCTCCCCCTACTGGAGGAGATGAGAAATATAAAGAAAAAGGCCCATCAAAGAGAAATGAATATTGAAGAATATGTTGCACTTCGTAAATTGAAATGCATGACACTAGATAATCTCTATAGATCATGTGATGATGTAAAATTTGCCAGCTGGCTTAAAATCACAGATTTGGACAATCCTGACAAATTTTTAAAGATCAGTGTAAATGGGGAGTTATTTGTAGAAGTACACGGAGTTGAGATACCAATGTACTACTATGCCAGGGTCAAGTCCTAGGAACTAGGAAGGAACAACAGGAAGCAAGTATCAAGTGTTAAAAGGGAATATTTGACCAAGATCGTTGAGTCTGTAACTGCTTCTATGAAGTGCATTGCCTATGACCTTTCCTCAGATATTAGAGTAAGATTCCCTCCAGTCCAACTACTTGAATCCATGTCTATTTTGTTTCCTCGATATTGGAGTATCAACAATTTGAAGGATTATCAAGATAAGCTACTAACTTTGATAGATCATTTTTGCAAAACCAAAGAGTTAAATGGAGTAACTCTAAATGGAATTTTAGATGAATCTTGTTTGAGAGAACAATCATGCTATTTTTCAAAGACAATGAGGGAATAATATAATATTATGCAGAACCCCCATGAAGATGGATCAGCAACAAGGCTTTGGAAATATCTAGCTGAGAGTGAAATGTTGATTGATTCAATATCAGAAATTTTTAAGCTTGTTGATTTATGTCTGACCATGATATTGGGGTCGGTGGAGGATAAGAGAGTTTTTAGTGCTTTGGGATTCCTAAATTCAAAGCTAAGAAACAAACTAGAAAAGAATTTGGAAAATTTCTTGAGGCTCTATACATCCAGGTATGAAGTTCATACTTTTCCTTACGACAGGGCACTGCAATTGTGGAGGATTAAATGTCAGAGAAGAGGACTAGGAAAATTTTTGAACCAAAGTGGGAGTGCCAGAGACAGTGATGTGACTGTCATTGACTCATGTACAGGTACTGGTAATGCTAGCGTTGAACTTGAGTTAAGTGGAGGTATGTAGAGTGCAGAAAACATATTGAAGAACCAAGGAGGCTATGAAGTTGATGGCGATGAATCTGAGGATCCTGATAATGAGATGATGTGTCAACTTGAACCTTTACAGAAGTAGCAGGTCCTAGGTATTTATTAAACTTTTTTCTGTAGTCTACTATCAGTTTTTGTATCTCATCATCATTCATCAATCATTTATAATATCATATTCCAATGTCAAAATTCAAAAACATGAATGTGGTTGATAATATCATGAATTCTACAATTAATAATGGTTTTCTTTTGCATTATTCAGCTCATATGGTACAATTCTTAAAGATTTTTTTTTTATTTTTTTGAAAACATAGCAATTCATATGATACAATTCTCAGAAATAGAGATTCTCATTAATTTATTTACAAATATGACACAATGTAACAATTCATTCATTAATAGTAGTAAGAAGTAGAACACAACTCTATGTGATTTTGTTTGCAAAAGTGAATTGACAATGAATTATGACTCAAGAGTCAATACCCAATTTCAATTTCATTACCCTTAGCAAATGACCCTGAATTCCCTTTTATAGAAACAAGGGAGAAACAATAGCTTCAGGTCGATTTGCCTAATGTGAAGTCTCAAAATCAAAATCAGTAAGAGTCAAGACCAATACACCATCTCTACAACTGTACATTTCTGCATTTGATAGGACGGTTTAGTAAATTAGCAATAGCATTATAGCATATGCTACATTGATCCTATTAAAAAACAAAGTTCAAACTTGTTACTTTTAACTCAATTCAAGCCAATAGATAAATAATATAGAGATGATTGAAACTGAAAGTACTTTCACATACTATTTTTTATTAGATGATTCTTCCAGTTTGTTTAATAAGCTCCATTCTACATCCTTTGGAAGGTTAATATTTCTCAAGTTATAGTGGATGACCTGCAACCTTGTCAGCCATTCATACTTGTTAGAGTAACTTGAAAGCAATGATCCTTCCAATACTGCATTCAAATTTGTCAATGGTTTGATGCACTTTGCAATGCCTTCATGAGTTGTGTCCTGAGAAAGCTTGCCTAAATCAGTCCTCATTGTCTCCTCCAACCTTTTTTTGTAAGCTTCTCTTCCAACAAAATTCATTAATGAGTTACTAGGTCCAAGACTCGGCAAACCATGACCTATCATTTTGGTTATTGTTTGATTCATCTTGGCAAGATTTATCTCAAATAAGGCAAGAGTTTCCTCTACTTCCTTTAGTTTCTGACATTTTTGTAAGACAAAGGTTGCTTTCATTGATGCAAGAGCGCGGTCATTAATTCCCTTGCTTTCCAAATGACTACCACTGGTTGTGTTGATTTTATTCAAAATTTGTTTTGCATTTTTCTCTCTCTGACAAAAATTTTTGTTCTTCTCAATGTGCTCTTTGAGCTTCCCAAAAACATCTCTAAGACTTGCATTCAATTCAAACCAATCACACAACCTATCACCAGTCACCTTTATTTTCCCCCAAAGGTCTCTTTTTATTTGCTTGACTGTATTGTTCATTTGGTCATTCAAGCTGTTTTCGTAGGTTTTAATTGTATTATTTTCCTTCTTTAGCTCTTCTCTCAATTCTGACAACTGGTGTTCACTCTATTTTTTTTATTTTCTCTGCTTCATCTTCCCACTAGTTTGCTTTCTCTTCCCACTATTTTTATTTTACCATCTCATCCTCCAATTCTTTCTTTAATTTATTGTTTACTTGTGCCGCACTCTCCACGCTTTTGTATAAATTTAATGAAGAGGCTTTTTCATCCTCAAGATTTTTATTTCTCTCTTCCAATTTTTCCCTCACAAATTTTAGTTCTACCTCCATATGTTCTTTTTACCCAATTTCTTCTGTAGAGGATGAATTTTTTATCCTTTTCTCTAATTCTTTACACCTATTATCTGTTGCTTTCTCCTTTGCCTTTTCATTTGTTAGGTCTGCCTATAACTTTTCTATTCTGCCCTGAAGCTTTTCATTCTCTCTCTCCAACTTCATCACTTAACTATAGACAACTTGGTTGGTCATTTTCGACACATTTATCTTGTCCACATTTTTAAATTTTGATAAATCCATTTGAAGGGTGCTAACTTGAAATTCGGATGGATCTATCTGACTCTCTGGTGGATTGTTATCTCTAGCTGAGGGCATAACAACCATGAACACCATAATTTCTTTGTTCGGGTCATATGTGGGAAATAACCTATTCAATGCAGGTTCTGCATCATGAGCTACATCAACTGCATCCCTCTTCAATGTCTTAGTATTTTGTCTATTTCTATTTTTTGTTTGTTCAAAGTTAGTTACAAAATCATTGTAATGAAAAATCAGGGTTTTCTGACACAATTAAATGTTTGAAAGTTGAAATGGAAGTTGTAGCGATGTACAAGCTTCCACCTATGGCTCTAATAATTTCACCATGAGGATTAGTACTAGTAACACCCTGACCCATTACAAGTGTAGTATTTGGACTGTTCAGAGGGTTTTTTCATGAAAGTGTGGCGATTGTTGGACTCACAGTCATAGACACCATTGGCATTGTTGTCATAACCTTTTTCTTCTTTACACTACCTTGATCTCAAGGATCCACTGATTTTGTGTCCATTTGTACTTGTAATGTCCTTTTCATACCACTAGTACTGCCCATGCCATCCCCACCAGTGGTAGTGGCACTTGATTCAGATTGAATTTGAGTTATTGGAAATGGTGGAACTGAATTTGAAGCTGGAACAAATGAAGGTGCAAGGGTATGAGACTGAGTAGTACCTTTTTCTGATGAACTTCCAATTACTGGTGGCCTACCAATTTTTGGAGGAGCGCGTGTGGAAATTGGATACCAATTCCCTTCTCCTGTGGGACCCAGACCACCCCTACCTAGAAAACCCATTTTTTCAACCATCTCTGCCCCTTTGCCATATTTTTCTTTTGTGGACACACTGACTCTAGTAGCAATTGTCACATAATCTCGCCCATCAACTTCAAGATCAGTATCTTGATCATTATAATCACTAGGATGTGCTTGACCAGGATGCTCTGCATTCCACAAATTGCTAAATATTTCATCCTCATCTGAATCATAAAGATCTGCAGACGTCTTTGGCTCGCCAAGATTCTTCCTCATTTCCCAAAAAATTTTAAATTTGGTTGCAGTCCAATTATCATCTTTACATTGAAGAGCTATTTTGTTTGAAATATATTTTGTAGATGGTTGAGAAGATTGTTGGTAGAAATTGTAGGATGTCTTGTGTTGTACTTTTGATTTCTGCTTGTGCAATGCCATAATTTGTGATGATAATTCTTGTATTGAAATACTATTTTCAGCGGCGTATTTCTCCATCTCTTTTTTGCCCTCATCCTAGGACTCCATGTTTTTAAACTTTTCTATCAATGGCATACTCTCATGTTGGAATTTTCTTGCGGAGCTCCCATTCACTCTAAGCTTTGTTCCAATTATGTTTACTGGATCATACTGCCAGTGATTGTTAACAGCAAAGCAAAAAATTGAAAAAAAGCCTCTGCCACATTGAATCCTCTTCTCTCAAATGTGAACCCTCCCAATGAGAAAGGCAAGGAAGGAAATATCATTTTATTTTGCTGACCATTAAAGAGTGCATCTGTGCTCTCCATCTGTCAAACATATTCCAATGCAAATACCCTCTCTGTAACATGTATTGGAAGTTTGTAGGGTTCTACCACTAAACCGTAAATCCTTAACACAATGTATTCTTCCATTAAGTACTAGTTAGCCAATTGTATTTGAATTCCAAGTTGAATGCAATCTCTACAAGACATAGGCAATCTAGGCAACGAAGTGCCTGTAATTTTATGATACATTGGTGCCAAAAAGAAGTCTACAAAATTTTTATAGTTCCTTATGTTATCACTCACCCTTATCTAAGGTGTCCATTCATATATTTCCTTTTGGACCTGACTTTCAATCTTGTTTGTCTGAAATATTACACGATGCTTTGCTAAAAGAAGATAGCACAAGTAGGTTGTGAACCTAAATGTCTTCTGTGAACCTCTTTTAATCATTAGTAATTATTCTTGCATGCAATGAACAGTGTGCTCAATCATATTATATTTTACTGGTTTTGTTTCACAATGAATATGAAAAATCATTTGAAGAATGTTGGCACCCACTTCTTTGTTACTATCAAATCCAAAACAAAATGCTAGCAAGGAAATACTATCCTGAACCCATTGCACAAAAATATCATAGTCATAAGGAGGCTTATGATCTGGACCCAGAATAGAACTGCTTGTTATTCCTCTAATATATGAATCTTTCTCTATTGCATCTATTTTTTCATAATTCTCTGGTAGCTTTCCCAGGTCAATGTGCATGTTTGAGTTTTGTGCTTCAAATCCTAGCTCAATCAGACTAGCAAATTCAGTCTCGGTTATCGAAAAAATTACCTCCTGGGTATTTTTATTGACAATTTCTTTTCTATTTTCATCATAGTTTTCAACGCAGAGCATGACAATTTCTGGACAAGGGAATACTTGAGGTAACACCATGCGTGCTGAACCAGTAACCCGTAGTGCAATTTTATTGGTCTTTGCCCTTACCATGTTGTTAAATGGACAAAAATTGAATCCCTCATTGAATCTTTCCACTTGTTTTCAAGTGCAAATCTAATTTCCATGATTCCCTATTTCCATGGATAATAGGATCAAAAATATCATAGAATTCATCAGTGAAACCTGGTGTTTTAACCAGTTTGTGGAAGTCTATTATCTTTGTTTCCTTTCTTTGCCTTTTACTCGTACTCTTGGTATTTTTTTTCCCATCGTGGACTGTGGTATATTGGTATTAATATTTACTTGTATGAAAATTCAAAAAATTCTACACAGGTGACAACTATAATTTACAGGTGTGTTTGAAAATTCAACCCTAATTCTACGACTACAATCTAAACAATAAAGCTCTAGATTTGAAAAATTTAAAGGGCGGGATGTGGGTGTTCAGGATTTTACCTGGAAATTCAATTTGTATAGACTGTGAGTGGGCAAAGAGCTGAGAGACTCTATTGCATTCCTCAATCCTCAACCTAGAAGTTGTAACCCTTTCTAAATCTCCAATATAGTATACTAGTAAGAACTGAAAGTATAAAAACTTAGGTTAAAATTGTACAATATTGAGTAGTACTAATATTGAGTAGTACTGAATAGTCAGTCGTGACTCATCACTGGTGTTAACTTTTACTGTCACTATTAACTTTTATTTCTACTCCATATATCTAAGGTCACTAGGACACGTATCACTTAATTATTTGGCCTGTGGTCAAATTGAGCTTATTACTTATTAAATGTTAAGTTACTCTTTTACTCTGATTATTATTTTAATTAAACTTCACTGAGTGTACACGTGTCATGATTCTGGAATAGGTTTGCAAAAATGGGGTTTATTTTCCCTTTTGGCCCGAAATACACCACAAGTCGTTGATCTGTGCTCATCCAACGGTCACTGGTTTCTTTTAATCTTCCTTTATCTTTTGGTCTTTCGATCGTCATCAAATGACATTGATTGAATGAGTGTACATGTGTCATGATTTCAGAATAGGATTGCAAAAATGGGGTTTATTTTCCCTTTGGACCTGAAATACACCATACGTCATTGATCTCTGCTCATCCAACGGTCCCTGGCAGTCACTAACATGTGTGGCAGGTCCCATTTATTTACTTTGAATATATTTATCAGATGACACCGATTGTGTGAGTGGTCACGTGTCGTCCGATTATTTGAGTGTACAGGTGTCATGATTTCAGAATAGGATTGCAAAAATGGGATTTATTTTCCCTTTCAGCCCAAAATACACCGTACGTCGTTGATCTCTTCTCATCCAACGGTCATTGGAAGTCACTATCAATATCATGTATGGTAGGTACTATTTTTTTACTTTGAATTATATTTATCGGATCACACCGATTGTGTGAGTGTACACGTGTCATGATTTTGGAATTATATTTATCACATTTTACCGATTGTTTGAGTGTACACGTGTCGTGATTTCGGAATAGGATTGCAAAAATGGGATTTCTTTACCCTTTTGGCGTGAGATACACCGTACAACACGTACATCATTGATATCTTCTCATCCAACAGTTGCTGGCAGTCACTATCATGTGTGGCGGTTCCCATTTATTTACTTTGAATTATATTTATCAGATCATCCACCGATTGTGTGAGTGGCCACATGTCATGATTTCAGAATAGGATTGAAAAAATGGAATTTCTTTTCCCTTTTGGCCCCAATTACACCGTATGTCATTGATCTCTGCTCATCCAACCATCACCAGAAATATAGTTACAAGTAATTGTCAGCGCCCTTCCCCTGCGGCTGCGCCCCCGGTGCCCTACACCCTCGGCGCCGACCTCCGCGGCCCCCGCCGCTCAGCTGCTCCATGGCCTCTCCCTATTGGCGGTTCTTCTCTCTGCACCGTCCGCTGCGGCCGCTCCGCCAGCTCGAGCCGCTTCCCCTGCTTTGCGCCACCAGACATCCGCCCGGCCACCGCTCCGCCAGTGGCGGGCTTGTTTAATAGCCCCCGCGGGCATTTCAGCCCAGTGACCGGTCATATGATAGTCCAAGGGCCTCAGTTAAGCCCCCTGCATGCCATATGCCCAGGGGCGCTCCTTTTTTTGGCCCCGGGGGCTTATTTTGGCCCTTTTGGAGCTTTTTTGGGCCTTTATCACCTTTTTCGCTCTACAGGGAGCATACGGAGGTCTTTTTCTGACTTCCATATACCGTCGGAAAGCTCTTTCCAAGAAATTTCTGATGGTGGAGGTTAGGGTTTTGGGTTCTACCGTTTCAATAGAATTTTTTGCTGTTGAAGTCGATGTCTCTTTTTGCCTTCTGGGAGTCATATCTGGCTCATCCAGACTCCTTTTTCGGCAAATGAGATATCGTCAGAAAGCTGGTTCAGTGTGCTTTTCAGTGGCAAAGGTTATTTTTCCAGATTCTGCTCCAGGTTTTCACTCCTCCGCGTTTGGCAGTTTATGCCCTCTGGTGGCGTGCTTGGTTCTACAGGTCCTGGGATCTCTTCCTCTAGGTTCATTGTTCACTCTTCTTTTTGACATCTGAGCTTGCATGCTCTTCTGTAGCATTTTTGTTCCGTAAACACACTGAGATAAAGTGCCTTCTTCTGCATTTTTGGATCTTGTTCACCTGGTTCAGTTTAGTACTCGCACTCTGTTATAAAGTGCCATGGGGGGTTATGATGTTTATGTCGCTTTAGGCGCATCCACCTTTGTCAAGTGAGCGTACCTTCCATGACATTAGCCCATGTAGTGTGTCTATGACATCGCCCTTTACCCTGTGTGTGTGCTTATGTTGCACTGTTGGTGTTCCTGGTTCTTCTTCTGCAGTTGTTTCTGTACTGCATTTCAGTGTTCCTGTCACCTCTCCCAGTTCAGCATTATGGGGGGGTTCACCTGTTGGTTCTATTGCTTCCTGGTTTGATTGATCAGCTCTTCAGACACTTGTCTTCTCTACCTGGTCATGCACTTTAGTGGGGGTTCCAGCAGTATCTTCTAACAGAGTTTTCAGACATGCTTCAGAGATGCTTCCTGCTCTTTCTTGTTCCTCTCTCTGGGACATCTTTTGCTTTATGTTTTGGGTACCTGATCAGGCCTAGTTGCCGGGACCCATCTTTCCTACTTTCTGCAGTAGTTTAGCTTTTTTGCTTCTCCCTAAGTTACACTTAAAGGGGGGTGTTAGAGTAGTCGAGTATTACTAATAATTAAATTAGTTAATTATTAGTTTATCTACTCTTTGCTTAAGTTAGACTTAGGAAGTTTCTATTTCCTAGTTGTTTCCCTTTTAGGGTTTCGGTATCCTTTATAAGGATTCACCGCTTTGTATTTCATAAGGAGATTTTTTTTCATTTTCATTGTTGAATATAGAAGATTAATTCTGTCAACATGTTTTTGCAGTCTCTGGCCTATCGGTCGTCGTAGCTAATTCTCTTCTGTTTCTCTCTTCTGTCTTCTTTCTTGTAGCAGTGTTTGCATGCAGGTTTCTTGGGAAGATTGATGTTCATCAATTTTTACAGTAATACCATACGCCAAAAATTTATTAAATTTAAATAAGATTAAATATTGAAACTGTCTAATATAAAAATAACTAATTAAAATATTGCAATCACAGATAACTGTCTAATTATTTATTATTTTATTACTAACCATAATTTATAAATGCTTTAAACTATTACAATTCCACATTCGCAGTTGCACACATGGCACATAATGATAATTACATTTGTCATTGACATGGAAAAATTAAGTTATTACTCTTAAATAAATCACACACATACATTAAACATTGTTACATTTTTTGGTTCATATTATATGATATCACAGATTCACACATCAATTTGGCAATGTGAATTGGCATATAATTTATTATTTATTATTTATCAAAAGTAAAGTCTTTAGATTTATTTACAAAATTGCAATTAAACAACATTATGCAGACAATGTATTATCTCACACACTGATACGAGTCTCGTTTCCAGAGGAAGATAGAAAAATTACAATAATTATTAAGAGTCGAACAATAAAATTTTTATTAATTATTTTGAAAATTTACATCACTAATATTATAATATACTTTATAATTACTTTATAATTATAGAGTTTAAAGTAATTATAGAGTTTAACTTTAGACTATAGTCGCACCGTAATTTCTAAACCCCTACAAAATGGGAAGTATCCAAAGTTCAAACAGTTACAAAATTTGTTGCCACAAGGGCACTAGTTGATCATATAAGAAGAAAAAAAAAAAAAAAAAATGCGGAAACCCCATTTCAAGAACATAAACACTAAGGGTCTTCATCTCCATCCCTATCTGAGAATAATTCTCTCTGGAGGATAATCTCCTTGAATTCATCGAGCCAAGTGTAGTCCGTCTCCTCGAAATCGTCGAGGTGAAACCACTTCCACAGGAAGTCCCTCCCCAGCCGCGCCCACTTCTGATGTCATGCCAGCTGCCTTTCATTAAGGTTCAGTAGGAAGGTTTTCCTTTCCACATGCCTGCCTTGTTGGATAAGCTTTTCAATTTCATCAGCCCAAGGGATACCCAACCCCAGTTCTACAAAGACAACGACTTGGACATCCTCCACCAGAAATTGATCCTTGAAAACATTTCATAGCAGCATAAGCATGTCTACCTTCTCTCCTCTAAGGTTGAGAAGAGATGCTAGGAAGAGGGACGTAATGTTCATGCTGACATGGTATCTCTTCTCATTGTGAATGAACTCATGGCTGAGCACCATCAACACAACATTGTTAATGAAAGAGCCCACTTCCTTGCAAACAGAAGTGAGAAATTTGTTTGGTATCCTGCCCAAAAAGGGATTTTTCTCATTAGTGGATATGGTTCTCAACCTAATTGGTATGTCCATCTCTACTTGCAGAGCCTTGATACCCTAGGGCCTAAACTAAAAACCTAAATCTATGAATCTACAGAATCACAGATCTAAAAACTTAAAACCAGAGGGTCAAGACTGAAAGGCAAAAGAAAATTGAAATTGATGAAGAAGAAAGCAAGAACGTCTATTGATAGCCTTGTTCCATATCTTCCATAGCTTTAGGTAAATCATTCCCATTAATTGCATTAATTTAGGAGTGTGGGAAATTACTAATATAGTCACTACACTAATAACTACAGTTTGTACTAGTACAATTTTGGAAACCGTACAAATTGCCTGATGGCTAAAGAATGTCACTATCACTCTGACAAGACATTCATTTCTTTCAATTTATTGTTCCAACCTTGTGACGTGTATCCATTCCGTAGACTTCTTGCAAAAATTGGCCCGAGATAAAACTCTAGCCATTGATCTACGATCAATCAAAGGTCTTGATTAATACGTTTACAATTTAGGGTTCTAAAAAAACACGTTTAAGCTATGTTTCGATGGTATCAATGCTAATAGTTGATAGTAAAATGTACATACCATGTGGATTTTACAAATGTACATACCACTTGCAGTTGCCAGTGACAGCGGACAACTCCGCTACCAAAGAGGTGACATTAACTTGGCATATTAACTCGACGTGGCTGGGAGTCCAAAAATTTTAATTATTAGATGTTTTATGAATTTCCATTTGACATTTTCTAATTGTAGATTTTATTTTTTCTTTAAAGTTTAAATAATAACTAGTTTAAACTTTCACAATTTGGTAGTCGAACAGTCACATATGTGACATGATACATGCAAAAGTTAAGTAATATTAAATTATTACTATTAAATAAATAACATACTTGTTGGAAAGTTGACTTTACTATGATTATATGACTATTTTTGTGTTTTCATTTTGGCAATAAAGTCATATGGATTTTTTACAGTCAGACCATAAGCTTTGAAGATCAAAAATTGGTTAAGTATAGAAGACAGAGTAGACAGAGATATACAATTGATTAGAGCACCAGTGCACGTGCGTATGATGAAGTTATGGTATGTGCCTTTGGACTTAAGCTTTATGGTATGTTTTTATTCTTATTCTATACATTCTTGGTCATATATGATAGTATGGAGTAGTTACAACAAGTTCAAGTGTCACTAGCAGTACAGCAAACAGAGCATGAAGCTGACTATAGTTTTTGAGTAGCGTGAAATAAATTACTTTGTAATGGCTATGTGCCTATTGTAATATGTTTTTAATCTTTTAATTATCATTCATGTAAACACGCTTGAGCCAATTAATTTGGAAGCATTGTGTATGTTGTTTTGAGGCCAACTTAGTCTTAGTTTCGGTCCCGTCTATTAAGGCATGTATATATACTTGACATGCATTTTTGTATTAAGTGTAAGAGTCGAATATATGTAGATAATATATGCAGAAGAAAATTATGTACAAATCAATATGAGATAGAGATCTTTAAGAGGTTAGAGCATCAGCGCATAAACGGAACTGATCAGACAACACTGTCATAGCAGCAGTTCACATTTTAGATATTGTGTGTATCTATTTCCAAGAGGTTGTAGCCTTCTTCTCATTGAGCAGTGAGCTCTGGAAGTGTGCCATCCACCTTTAACAGGGTTTTATAAAGACTCCTAACAGAGTCATTGTACTCAGCATTATAATGACTACTCCTAACAGGGCAAAGGAACTCTAACAAGTTCATAAGATTAGTGCAATTATTTGTGGGTACTAATTCCCACCGGGGTTTTCCTCTAGCCAAGGTTTCCCCATAAACATATTTTGTGTTATGTGTTATGGTTTGTATGATTGCTTATCAATTTTTTTATCAATGTTATTGGGCTAATTTTTAAGTTGTTGAATAATCATTAAATTGTTGAAAACTGATTCACCCCCCCCCCCTCTCAGTGTTCCCATTCGTAACAATTGGTATCAGAGCTTTGGTCCTCTAAGAGAATTTTAACCACTTTAGGAGATCATGGATTCAGTAGATGTAAAACATCTAAAGAAAAATCTTGAAGCAGCTCTTGAAGATCTTGACAGATCTGAAAAACAAAATGAAGAACTAAAATTGAAAGGCAATGGCTCACAAATACTCATCAAGAAACTGAGAAAAGATTTGAAAGATTGTTCTACAAATGATTTGGGAAAAATGGTCAAAAAGATGAATGAAGAAAACATGTCTCTGAAGGATCAAATTGAAGATTTGAATGAACAGTTAACTGATAGCTAGACAACTCTTAAAGAAAAGACTAAAGAAAGCAAACAATTAGATGAAGAACTTATGCAAGCAAACCTAAAAATCTTGGAGTTGGAGAACATCAAGAAAAAGATGGAATCTGAATTGACAGAAGCCAAGAATCATATTGACAAATTACACACAAGTTCTGATCTAATACAATCACAACTTTATGCACAAAAGTTAAGAGGTGATACCACTAGTGTTGGATACAGTGTAGCACAAATTCAAATCAATGATATGCAAGAAAGAAAGAAAGCACAAGAAGAATCTACTGAAGCTAAGAAGATTGAAAACCACACCAAAGCAAAACCATCTAAAGATGAATGCAAGACAGTTAATTGAACCTATTATGCATGTAACAAGCAAGGACACTTAGCAAGAGATTGTAAAGAGGTAAGACCTTTCAATGGTTATTGTTATTCATGCAATAAATTTGGGCATAGAACCTCACACTGTAGATCAAATCAAAGAAGTCAGACTCAGTACTATCAGAGAAATCAACCACATCAAAGTTCTCAGAAAATCACATGTCAGATATGCAATTACAATGGTCACATAGCTAAACAATGCAGCATGGTAACTCATATCAATGCACCTAGAAATACAAGACCTCCAGTCATTTGTTACTCCTGTAACAAGGTTGGACACATCTCAAAGTTTTGCAGATCTAAAACGCAAAGACAAGTTAGACCTAACAAGTCTCAAGGATCTCTATTTGAAGAATCTGGAGAAGTTAAGTTTGTGAAAGCCACAGAAGATTCAAGCAAGATTTGGGTTGAGATAGAGAAAGATGATAGTGTTGAAAAAGTGGTAGATGCATCCATAGTGGATGCACCATCTACTTCTGGCTAAATGACCCTCTTGGTCATAGGGGGAGCTAGATTAGCTCTGAACCCCTGCGCGGCTAGTATACTCACCTTAGAGTATGTGCCTATGATTTTATGCACTTGGATACCAGTTGAAGCAGTATACAAGAACACACAGCTTTAACTATAGCAGGATCCGAGTTTGGAATTCACAGTGTAATCTGTGTTACGAAAATGAGCATTAAATGTAGAATTCTAATTTATAAGTCACAAATGATCAATTATCTTCACTTATACTTTTGAGATTGAGCATTTGGAGAGCACAAGAGATCTGAGAATATGAGTATTGAAGGATTTTCAGTGTTTAATCAGCAAAAGGAATTAAAGGTTGAAGCGATACCCTAGGTCTGACGTGTCATTTTAGAATTTCCTTGGAACCCTATTTAGCGATTAACAAGTAAGTAATGGAAACTCATGTAGTCTTTGACATCACTAAAAAGAAGAGATATGTGTTCAAGAAGCATCCATTCAAGTCTGTATTAGATGATGTCGAAGGGGCATTTTCCAAGACTCTGCTAGGAGTCGTGCACGTAGAAGATATTCACGTGTACATTTACTTTAAGAAGGAGATAGTAGGTGAAGACAACATAATGTCACTCATGGCATCCATGATGAACCCTGATCATTCATTCAAAGATGAATTCTCACATCTTTCAGGAAACCCTATTATCAAATTTGAGAATGCGCACGAGTTTTATGAATCAGAATGGGTTAAGATTCTACTTAGTAGAATTCATGATGATCTATTTTGGATTGGTGAAGTCCCTGTTAGAATTATAGCTAATCTCATCCATGGGATGACTAGATTCCCCAAATAAGGCCCCCTCCTTCCCATAGGAAAATATGTTAAGAAACAAGTTGAGCAGGCATGTAAGTCAAGGAGTGATAGGCGCGATATGACTCTTGAGTCCATGGAGGAAAAGGACATTAAAATCATAGAAATGATCCTTTGATACAAATTTCAGCACACAAGTAGACTAGACAATGTATTTGCAGCTACAGTTCTGGAAGCCATAAGGATAGTAAAGGATAACACTCATTATAACCTCTGTGAGATATTGCGCGCATAGCTAATTGAGAATATTAGAGCTATAAAACATGACAAAAGAAAAATATTCAGATTTGGTTCCTTAATCATATACATGTACCTTCACATTGATGGTAAGGTTTCTAACCTTTACCTTGATAGAAGAAAACCTACATTGCCACAAATTTCATTGAAAGCTACAATAGAAAGCACTCTTAAGGATCATGTGGATATGGAGATCAAGACATTCAGAATTAAGATGCAAAAAAGGCTCAGAATACCGAAAAACATAGTTGAAAAATACAAGGATACCATATGCTTTATGGTGGAAACATATTCTACATGCATGGAAGCAGTTGAGCCTAGAACTAAATGGATTCATCCACTTGGTTCTGAGGTAGATGAACACATTATTGAAGGATATGCACAGGTTCTTCTATCTGCACCTAAAGATCCAAATGAGCCTAGATGGGGCACATACAGAGAAAAGACAAATCAAGTTGATTCAGTCATGTACAATGCAGAGAACAAGAAGAAAGAATCAAGAATTAACTCCAATATTCTGAAAATACATGGTATCACTCAAGAGGACATAGACAAAGCAAGGGAAGCTAAAATAGCCAAGGAACTTGAGAATACACTGGCTAAAGTTAAGACAGAAAAATTTGATAACATTTAGAGGAGAAAAAGGAATAAATCTAGAGACAACACCTCTGCACCCTCAACTACAATTGATCTAGAGTCTTCTCCACCCTCTATGCCAAGCAAGATGACCAAGAGAAAGAAACAAATTTGTTCCAGCCACCCATCATCAAGGACAACTAGAAGCAAAGCACAAAATACTCAAGCACTTCCTGAGGTAGGATTCAGACCCAATTTGGAAATATTGAGAACTAGAATTGTTGATGAAGGTAGATTAGATTCACTTGCAAAATTCTATGATAAGTATCAAGATATAGATAAAACACAAATACATTCTATGATTATCATGCATATGATTAAATTCAAAAGGTCAGTTTTGGAACTTAAGACAATCATTCCAGACAAAGTATGGAACATACTAGAAACACTAAAGTGACAAGCCTTAGAAGAGGATATGAGGATTAAAGAAGAAACATTAGATAATATTATTACTATTTGTTCACATGATGAGAAAGTGATACTGTTAGATCTGGTAAAACCTCATCTGAGATCTAAGACAAGAACTCTACACATTATGAATAAAGAGTATGAGTTAGTTGAAAAAGAGACTGAGAAAGCATTAAAACAAGTGTTTTTGGATAAACACATGTAGCCCTCAACAACACCTACAAACAAAGATACTTATGTTCCCTCTAAGCATGAAAAAGAATCAAAGATTCCTAATGAGCCTAGTATAGATCCACAGGATTCTGCGCCCAAAGTTTCAACACCCCCTAATACAATTAAAGAAATAGATGAAACTATTACAATAAAATGATGTTGAGATAACCATGTCAGCCTCATATAATTATTTGGATAAGTTTTAAGAAGCCTTTGTGAGCACTGAAGAAGCTGAGAATCTAAGTAGTGATAAAGCATCCTTACAGCAAGAAGAATTCCCAACTAAAGATACAATAGATAAGAACAAAAATAAAGAAGATGAACCTAATGAATCACCCTTTTTAGAGATCCCAGTGAAGATTGAATACATGGATATGAGTTAGAATGCAATATTTAATCCTTCTACCAAACCATCAATATCATTGTTGTCAAGTTTGACCCCTGATTCAGCAAGCCTAGATGCATGGGGAGAAGAAGATCTAATCAAGATAAGTGTATTGGCTATGGAGAAAGAAAAAGAGAAAAAAGTAATGATAAATCCTCTCTTTCTTGAATCATACATCATCTTGAACAACTTGGTACTAGCAGACAAGAAATTGGAAAATATTCAGTCAGTTGATGATGTCAATAACATTCTATCAAGTTTTAAAGAAAACTTTACAAGTCTTGTAGACTCGGCGATAAAAATTACAGAAGATAAGTATAATAAGAAAAGGTTGGATGAGATAATAAATAACTTCTCATTAAATCTTAGTTAACTAAATATTGTTCAAGCAATTCTGAAAGAGTTAGCAGCTAAAGGTAGAAAGTTGATAGCAAACTACATGAACAAAGACAAACTCACTTCTGAATACAACAAGAAGATTGAGGAAGAAGAAATTCTAATTGTGATAGTAATTAAATCAGTTGAAGACCCTTCTCAAGCCATCAATGTTTGCAACAACATTTATCAAGGGCAGTTAGACAAGATAGAAAAAGCTAAGATGGAAATTGCAAAGATAAGGACAAGCCAAACACAGCTAAGAAATGCACTTGCGCCCTCCTTAGACATACTGAATCAAAATATCAAACACATTGATGCCACCATTGCTACATGTGAACAAGACCCCTACACAGATCTAGTAAAGATGGAGAAACTCACTTATGCACTATGCGGCCATCTTCTGATTGTTGATGCACTCCAGGTGTTTTGGCAACAAGAGGTAAAAAACCTTCAGATTGCATATCCAGATGTGTACTATGAGTAAGTACTTAGAGAATTTTATTTTTTGGCACCTTTGTCATTAATGCCAAAGGGGGAGTAGAGTATATAAAGGAGTATGGTGTATATAGCTAAAGATATGATGTACAGTAAACTTGCAGTTTTTTGTGTTAAGTCAAAGTTTAGTAACTTGGCCACTTTATTTTGTTTCCATTAATGACAAAGGGGGAGATTGTTAGCAAGTTGAATTTACTATGATTATATGACTAGGTTTTTGTTTTCATTATGGCAACAAATTCATATGGAGTTTTGACAGTCAGACCGTAAACTTTGAAGATCAAAAATTGGCTAAGTATAGAAGACAGAGCAGACAGAGATATACAGTTGATCAGAGCACCAACACACATGCGTATGATCGAGTTATGGTATGTGCCTTTGGACTTAATCTTTATGATATGTTTTTATGCTTAGTATATACACGCATGGTCACATATGACAGTATAGAGTAGTTACAGCAAGTTCAAGTGCCACTGGCAGTACAACAAATAGAGCATGGAGCCGACTACATTTTTTGAGTAGCGTGAAATAAATTACTTTGTAATGGCTATGCACCTATTGTAATATGTTTGTGATATTTTAATTATCTTTCATTTAAACACGCTTGAGACAATTAATTTGGAAGTGTTGTGTATGTTGTTTTGAGGCCGACTTAGTCTTAGTTTCAGTCGCGTCTATTAAGGCATGTATATATACTTGACATGCATTTTTGTATTAAGTGTAAGAGTCGAATATATGCAAAGAATATATGTAGAAGAACAATACCTACAAATCAGCATGAGATAGAGCTCTTTAAGAGGTTAGAGCATCAGCACATAAACGGAACTGATTAGACAACAATGTCATAGCAGCAGTTCACATTTTAGATATTGTGTGTATTTGTTTCCAGGAAGTTGTAGCCTTCTTCTCATTAAGCAGTGAGCTCTGGAAGTGTGCCATCCACCTTTAAAAGGGTTTTATAAAGACTCCTAATAGATTCATTGTACTTAGCATTGTAATGATTGCTCCTAACAGGGAAAAGGAACTGTAACAAGTTCATAAGATTAATGCAATTATTTGTGGGTACTAATTCCCACCGAGGTTTTCCTCTGGCCAAGGTTTCCGTGTAAACATATCTTATGTTATGTGTTATGGTTTATATGATTGCTTATCAATTATGTTATCAATGTTATTAGGCTAAGTTTTAAGTTTCTGAATAACCATTAAATTGTTGAACATTGATTCACNAACATTGTTTCCCCCCCCCCCCCCCCCTCTCAGTGTTCTCATTCCTAAGAATTAACATACTATGATACATTAACAATTTAACATTTGTTTAATTCATTTTCAATTTCACAAATTATAAAATCACATATGTCACACATATATATTTTACAATTAAATCCATATATGTCACACATACATATTTTACAATTAAATCCATAAAAACAAATTGAAATGAAGTTGCAAACTTTTCATTAATATTTTCTATAAATTTACAATATTCAGAATTTTGGACTTGGAGACTTGAAGTCCCTACAAAAATTTAAAGAAAAAACTTACTAGAGTGAAAATTTCAAAATTTTAGGCAAAGGCCATAGGGACACAACACTAAGGATTTTCCCCTTCGTCTAAGTAGAACTTTTTAGAGACGACAAGCTCTGCGAATTCATACAACCATCTATACTCGTAGTCCACCAAGTCATCCAACAAAAACTATTTTTTAAGAAAATCCCTACTAATCTATGCCCATTTCCTATGCGCGTCAACTGCTAAACATCCATGTTTAAAAGAAAAGGTTGAATGGACACATATTCCTCTAACTCGAAAAGCTTGCGTAAATCACTTGTCCAAGGGATCCCCACCCCTAGTTGTGCATAAACAACAACCTCAACAATGTCACCCAGGAATTCATGTTTGAATAGTTTCCTTAACAGAAGGAGCATATCCACCTTCTCTCCCCTGAGGTCCAAAAGAGATGCCAAAAAATAGGACGTAATGTCTGTGTTAACTCGGTACCTATCAACATTTTCCAAAAATTCACGGCCCAACACCATCCTCACAGCCTCATTTATTAAGGCTCCAAACTCCTTGCAAACTAATTCAAGGGTTTGGTTTGAGACGGGGCCCAAAAAGGCCTTCTGTTCCTCCACAAATGTGCTTATCAAATGGATAGGAGTGTCCATCTTCAAAAAAAAACTACCACGGTCCACAATATCTAAAATTATACAACCTAAAAACCTAAACCAGAGGCAATATTTCAAGCACTAGCAAAGGTAGACCCAAACCAAAGGAGAATTAAAGAAGAAGGAATCGTAGGTCATCTTTAAATAACCCTCAATTCTTTCTCTAACCTAATTAATTCATTTGTCCTTCAAAATTCTGTAAATCTTTCATATTAAAAGCATGACCGTGTGAAATTAGAAATAGCCAGATTTAGTGTCAGTGATAAAACATTTCTTTTATTAACAACAAATGTGATACATTATCAACCGTCCACCCAAACAGATGTAAGTCTTGATACATGTAAATAATGATGTCATTACATGATGGTGCACTAATTATATAATAATTATGGTGCAGATTAATTTGATACATGTCATCATTTCGGTGAATTCCTGGAGAACTTTGTTTCCTTCAAGAAATTGGGCCAAAATTAAACTTCAGCCATTGATCTAGGATCATCAAACGGTCTCAAATAAGACATTTAACATAATAAAATGATGGATGTTACTGTTAGGTTGTGTGTCGATGTAACTTTTTGTACTTATGGATACCAACATGTGTTTAATCTGCAAAAAATTTATTAGTTGGCATTGGCCCACATGACGCATTGACAAATCCCATCTTTTGAAAATCACCAATAAAATATTTATTTTTCCCATACTTAATGATAGATTATCCAAAAAAATATTTTTTTTTCAAAAGGCACATAAAATTTGCCAACACAAATATTTTTTTTCCCTTCAACAAAAACTCATTCGCCTCATATATTATAATGTATTTACTTCAAAATAAAAAAAATCGCATCACACAATATATATTTTCCCCATATTAATGTATTATTCACCATGATTTTATGGAATTTTCATTGGGCGGGGAAAAAATTGCCTTCGCCTTTATATTATTTTCCTAATTTGGAAAAAAAAATTTGCCATCGTCAAGAAATTTTTTTGCCTAAATTAATGTACGATTCGCCTGAACTTTACACTTATTACTATGAGGGGGTTTCTTAAAGTTATCCCTGATTCCAACCTTACTTCTTTGTCTTGAACTAATTCTCTTAGGAAATGATACTTGATTGCAATGTGCTTAGTCTTAGTATGCATCACAGATTCTTTGAAATGTTAATAGCACTAATGTTATCACAGTAGATAACAACTGGTTCTTTGATTTCTTCCTTCATACCTATCAATAATTGTTTGAACCATATGATGTTTGAACAATTTACTATTGCAGCAACATACTCTGCCTCTGTTGTAGACTGAGATATGCAGTTTTGTTTCTTGCTATTCCAGGAGACTAATCTCTTTCCAAGAAATAATGCTCCACCACTTATGCTCTTCGTGTCATCAACACTTCCAGCCCAGTCAACATCAGTAAAAGTCTTCAAGTTAAATTTTCCTCCTTTCTTGTACCATAATCTATATTCTTCAGTTCCCTTAAGATATCTCAGAATCCTTTTGATAGCCATCAAATGATTCTCTCTCAGATTAGCTGAAAATCTTGCAAAAATACCAACTGCTAATGCAATATCAGGTCTAGTGTGAACAACGTATTGCAATTTTCCAATCATGGATCTGTAGGTAGTCTGATCTACCTCCTTTGAATCATCTTCCTTAGTCAACTTTTTTCCAATACACATAGGTGTTCCAACTGGTCTACAGTCTTCCATTCCAAATTTATTCAGTATCTCCTTGATGTATTTTGACTGAGTAATGTAGATACCATCCTTCGTTTGATGAACTTGTAAACCAACAAAGAATTTTATTTCACCAAACATAGACATCTCAAATTCCTTACTCATTGCTTCAGAGAATTCTTTACATAAGTCATCATATCCAGTGACTAATATATCATCAAAAAATACTTCTGCTAACAATATTTTGCTCTGAGGTCCTTCTTTGAGGTACAAGTTATTGTTATCATTAGTTCTTTGAAATCCAATACTTACTAGGTAACCATGTAGTCTCTCATATCAGGCTATGGGCACTTGCTTCAGACCATATAAATCTTTTTGCAATTTGCAAACCAAATTTCTTCTGTTAGGATCAAAAAATCCTTCAGGTTGCTCAATATAGACTTCCTCTTCTAGAATTCAATTCAGAAATGCAGATTTCACATCCATTTGATATACTTTGTATTCTTTATGTGAAGCATATGCTAGAAGAGTCCTTACTCCTTCAGTTCTTGCGATAGGAGCAAAATTTTCTCCATAATCAATACCCTCTTCTTGAACATATCATTTACAAACTAGTCTTGCCTTGTTTCTAGAAACTTCACCCTTTTCATTTAACTTGTTTCTAAAAACCCACTTAGTTCCAATCACATTCTTGTCTTTTGGTCTAGGCACAAGGGTCCAGGTTTTGTTCTTCTCAATCTGCTCAATTTCCTCATTCGTGAATTCTATCCAACTTTCATCATTCAATGCATCTTTAATAGTTATAGGTTCAAATTCACTAAGAAAATATGTACCTTTGAATTTGTTCCTTGTCATTACACCTTCTGTCTGATCTCCAATTATTTGCTCAGGTGCATGATGCCTTCTAACATATTTGACAAGTGTAGGTTCCTTCAATCTTGATTCTGGAATTGCTCCACTAGGTTCACCATGCTCAAACATTATGTTATGTTCTTTTGTCTCATACTTGGGTCCCACTGTCTAAGACTTGGGTTCCTCTGTCTGTGACTCGGGTCCCTCTATTTGAGACTCGGTTCCCTCTGTTTGAGACTTAGTTTCCTCTACTAGCATCTTGGGTTGCACTGTCTGCAACAAATTTTGCACTAATGAATTCAATGGCTGACATAGTTGCTGACCAATCACCATTGCTTGTGTCTTAGGAATATAATCAGGTTCATAATACACAAATTTTTACTAGTCTTCGGGTTCTTTATTGCTCTATTCTTTACTTCTCTCTACAAACTCATCAATTTTTACATGCACACTTTCTATAACTTTATGAGTAGCTAGATTCATACATTTGTATTATTTGCTTTTGTTGGAGTAACCTAGGAATATTCCTTCATCTCCTTTTACATCAAATTGTCCATTTCTAGCTTCCTTCAACATGTAACATTTACTTCCAAATAATTTGAAATAACAAACATTGGGTTTATAGCCATACCATAATTCAAAAGGTGTCTGATTAGTACCTTTCTTCAATTTAACCTGGTTCAAAGTGTGTACTATAGTGGTGATATCCTCCTTTCATTATTCTATAGCAACATTCTTCTCAATCATCAAGGTTCTTGCACAATCCATAATGGATTTGTTCCTTCTTTATTCTATACCATTTTGTTGTGGAGTACCAGGAGCAGATGCATGTCTTTTGATTCCTCTTTCATTATAGAATTCATTGAACTTATTAGAAATGAACTCACCTCCTCTATCAAATCTTAGGCATTTTAGTTTCTTTCTAGTTTCCTTTTCAACTCTGGCAAGGTACCATTTGAATTTATGAAAAGCTTCTGATTTTTCTCTGAGAAAAATAACAGCCATCATTCTTGAATGACCATCTACAAACAAAATAAAATATCTTTCTCTAGTGTAACTTGTTGTTGCAATTGGTCCACACAAATCAGTATGTACTAACTCCAAGACTTCTTCAGTATTATAGTTCTTTCTCTTGAAACTAGATTTTCTCATCTTCCCAATTTGACATTGTTTACATAAAGCTAACTCAAGTTTCTTTAAAATAGGAATACCTCTTACTCTTCTGTTCTTCTACTTATGCAATAAAACATGAACTTTCAGTGAGATCAAGATAGAATATATTACCTTTTGTTTTCCTGTCAGTTCCAAAAAGGTTTCCCTTACCATCCAGGAGCTTGGCCTTACCATTCATGAATTCTACCTTGAAACTAATGGTATTCAGTACTTGTGCTACACTTAGTAGATTACGCCTTAGTCCTTCAACCCAATAAGCATTATCACATTGGATTCCTTTAGTTAGAGTAATACAACCTTTTCCTTTCACATAGAAGGGTTCATCATTCCCAAAACTAACACTCCCACCATCATAGTGTTCAAGATGTTCAAATTTGGTTTTATCACCAGTCATGTGATGAGAACAACCACTATCAATTATCCATGTGTCATTTTTACCAATATGTGAGAAAAGTGTTGTATTTTCATCTTCTTCGTTATCTGACTCATCCTTAATAGATATGTAAACCATTTCATCATCATTATCATCACTATCAGAATCTTTAGCAATATAACAATATTTATTACCTTTGTCCTTGTAGCTCTTGTAGTTCTTGAAATATTTCTTGCCTTTGTATTTGTTAAACTTTTTCTCATCTTTGTCTTCTTTGTTTGGAGACTTGGTAGCAATGTGACCGACCTCATTACATGAAAAGCAAATCAATGATATTTTTCCTTTGTAATTTCCTTTGGTATCTCTCTTTGCAAGTAATACTTCAATGATTTCCAGATCTTCATCATCACTATCACTTTCAATCTATTTTCTTTTGAGTTTCTATCCTTCTTACCAATTTTTAGTTTAGCTTTGAATGCAGACTCAAAATCGTTGGGATTAGGAGAATAATTGTCAAAATTGTCCAATTCAAAAGCTGACAACCTTCCAATAAATGCATCTAGGGATATATCATTATTGCACCTTATCTCTTGAATACCTGAAACTATAATTTCATAGATAGGAAGTAAAGTTCTTAATACCTTACTAACCACTATTTTGTCTTCAATTATTCCACCTGCAGCTCTGATGGAACCGACACTCTTTTTTATTCTTTCACTATATTTTGTAATGCCTTCTCCTTATTTCATTTTCATCAGATCAAACTAACCTCTTAGACTCTCTGATTTGGCTCTCTTCACATTGTCATCTCCTCCATGAATATCCTGTAGTTTCTTCCACATATCATAGGCAGTAGGGTAGTCCTTGATTTCATCAAATTCAGAATAGATGAGTGAGGAAGCTATATCAATCATCATTATATTATGATGCTTCATGTCCATCATCTAATCCAAAAACATAGGCCTCGATGGTTCCACAAACTTGTGATCTAGGAATTGAAAACTAGTATCTCCAATAGTAGATAGATGTAGCCTCATAAACTCTTGCCATGCAGTGAAGTTATCTTTGTTCAACTTAGGGATCTCCCTTCTGTAAGACATCTATGATCTTTAGTGTAGGCCTTGAAACCTTCCTGAAAGCACCAAATAGCTCTGATAAAAATTGGTGGAAATGAATAGAATAACCAAGAGGGGGGTGAATCAGTTATCCCAAAAACAAATCCATATCCCTTAGATGTCTTAAACAATATATCACTGTCACTCAGTCAATGAAGATATTCTATTGTAACTCGGTTAACAAAGCAATCTTAAGATATTCAATGTAATTATCCTTTAGTGATTATGTGTAGAAACATAAATAATGAAACAAATAACATTTACACAGATGGCAACAAGATTTAACATGGAAACCCAATATGGGAAAAACCACCAATGTAACTAGTTACTATTTTTCACTCTTCTGAAGTGAGCTCTATTAGGAGCCAACCCTATTAAAGGTTACAAAAATACACTATTATGTGTGACTCTATTAGACGATTTAAAACACCCTGTAAGGAGTGGCCTTGTTAGAGGTCTTCAAACACTTCAACATAGAAATGCTACCTTGTGAGAGGATTTACAAAAATACTGTTAAGTCTACTCTATTAAGAGATTTAAGATTACTGCTACAATTTTTGAGGGTAACAATGAATTGACATGTTTGTGTAGGCAAATATCTTTGCTAATTAAGATCTATATTATGTCTTCAAACTAGATCCTTACTAATCAAATATTCTTTTGCAGCTTTGAATTTTTTGTCCTCAATCAGAATCCCATCTGATTTCGCCTTCACTCTTCATATCATAAAATCATAATTTTTGCACATTCACTTCTTACCCACACATTTGATCCAAACTTGACCTTTCATAAATATGATAAGCCTTGTCAAGTTGGCTTGAATACCTTTCCAAATAAACAATAAAAATTAATTTTGTTGACTGAAATTAACAAATTATACATAAAATGTAAACCATTGTTAGTCTGCTGACACTGAATGCACAACTCGGTTAACACCAAACTTCCTGTGTCACCCAAGTGAACTTGGTCAATACAGAACTTCTTCAATACCTGACTGAGCTCAGTCCACACTGAAAATCATATGTCATGTACTAACTATGCTCGGTTTGGATGTAGACATTTGTGTAACATCACTACATAAGTGTATATACATGTGTAACATCAATGACAATACACAATTAAATAATTGTCATCGATAGTAGCTTTAGGAGGTGATTTTAATGCTATTCCTACCCATGAAGATAAAAAATGTGGAAAGGGGTGGAGTAGTGAAAGCCAAAGGGACTTTTTTTCCTTTGTCACTAGTTGTGGTCTATTGGAAATTCCTTTTAAGAAAGGAGATTTCACATGGACAAACAAAAGAGAAGGCTTCTTGAACATTGCTGAGAAGCTAGATTGATTCTTCATAGGAGGAAATTGGGAAGACACTGATTGGTCCTGTGATGCAGATATTCTCTCGTTCCAAGGCTCATATCACTTCCCAATCTTTCTGAGGATACAACATGAAGCTTCCCCATATAGATGCCCCTTCAAATTTGAGGCAATGTGGTTTACTACAAATGGTTTTAGTGATTTAATTCAGGAATGGTGGTCACAAGATCCCAAGAGACCAGGTAACGAAGCTTTCATTTTTTTCAAAAAAAATCAATTTCTTAAAGACCAATTGAAGATCTGGAATAGGACACACTTTAAAAACATTTTTTGTTAAGAAACATAAAGTGGAAGAAAAACTTACTGCCTTAAGTCTCATGGTTATTAAGAATGGAATGGAGGAGGTTGAGTTTAAGGAGGAAAAAAGACTACAATATGAACTGGAGGACTCCTTGAAGAAGGAGGAGATTTTCTTGAGGTAGAAGTCTAGAGAGACATGGCTCAGGGATGGAGACCAAAACACTAAATTCTTCCATAAATCTCTAAAACAACGAAGAGATAACAACAAAATCAATGAAGAAGCGATTGCCTTTTTCTAAAAAAAGAAAGCATCATAAAATAGATATAGGAAAATTAAAGAGTAAGCCTTGGATTTGATCCCCACTTTGGTGACAGTTGAACAAAACATAAATTTACTTTCCCATGTTTCTATGGAAGAAGTTAAAAATGCTTTTTTGGGGTTAGGAAGTGACAAGGCCCCGGGACCTGATGGATTTCCAGCAATCTTTTTCCAAAAACTTTGGCATATCTTTGGAAAGGAGCTATGCGAGGTAGTGGAGGAATCAAGGTCAAGGGGATTTATTTTAAATGATCTAAACATAACCTTTATTTCTTTAATCCCAAAGAGAGAAACATAGACTAACTTTAAGGATTTTAGACCAATTTCACTTTGCAATACAATCTACAAGATAATTGCAAAGCTTATTGCTAATAGACTAAAGAAGGTCCTAAACATAGTCATCTCTGAAGAACAAAGAGGCTTCTCACTGGGACGTTCAATTTTTGAAGGGGTGGTGATTGCACATGAAGCAATCCACTCAATTAGAGCTTCTGAGAGTTAGAAAAGGATGGTCAAGCTTAACATTAAGAAAGCCTGTGATGAATTGTTGGAAATATATTAAGTGTGAGGTGATTGAAAGGGGGGTGAATCAGGAACCAATAAAACTTATTTTCTTTTATCCTTTATCTAATTTCATGCATAGAACAAAAATAAGTAATCATTCATAACACATGACACAATATTTGGTTACCCAGAAACCTTCCAAATAGAAAGTAAAATTGGGGTGGGGATGATACCCACAAGATTTAGTACTGCAGTATAAATTTAGCCGATTAAAGCTTACAATTGACCACTTCTGATGGTCTGCCCTATTATGAACAATAAGGACTGTTAGGTCCACCTTGTGAAAGGATTTTGTACTGTACAATTAAGTATGCAACTCTGTTGGGAGATTTGTAAAGAACTGTTAAGTCCGCCTTGTTAGAGGATTTTGTTGATGCACCTATTAGGATGAACTAGTAGATGATCTTCTTATGCAACTCTGATTTTCTGAATGAGATCCTTTGATATAAACTAATCACCTGAATGTGATGGATGAGTCTCTATTGTACTTTTATACTTCTGCAATCTTCTAATCAATCTGTCACTTCATATTCGCATATATACTTATTCACATGCATTTCACATATTTTGGATAAACAAAGTATCTTACATATATATCTTATCCAAAAAAAATAACTTCATAATTCGGATTCCATTACATACAATTATATTAAACAACATATGCTAAGTCGGCCCAATAGTGTCACTTGGGTCCAGTAGTCCACTCAAGAAAACTCTGTCACTCGGGAAATATTTTTACTCAGGCGACACTGGGTGCTCGGGTCATACTGATTTTTTGGGTAACATTGTTCTTCTTGGTCGACATTGTAACTTCTCGGGTTACACTTGAAGTTGCTGGCTCGGTCAAGACTTATGAGATATATGACTAAGTGTTTTGGCACTAATTGACAACATGTCTTTCCATAAGGTCTACAATCTCCCCCTTTCGCATTAGTAACAAAAACACTTATCATGCAATAATGAAACTGATAGGTAAAAACTCCCCCTTACCATATTCTTGGGTACTTGCTTGGGTTTTGATACCTGCTCCATTGCTCGGGTCCAACTGAATCTGTTTTGATTTTTCAAAATTTCTTTTGTAATATTACTATGTATATATCTTCTTATCTACTCATATGTACATGTATTTCCTTATATGTATATACAATATCTTTCCCCCTTGTTTTTGACACAAATGCCAAAAATATATTTACAAGGTAATTCCAAAGTAGGAAAGGAAATCACTATGTACCCTCAAAATTTGAGACAAAGTATTGTCCCAATTTTCTTGCAGCACCTTCAATATGTGCAACTCTATCTATAACTCGACTGACAACTCCATCATAAGTTCTGCAACTGAAAAATTATTCTCATGAATGAGTGTCTTAGCATGAGCTATTTTTTTCTGCATTATATCCATGTGTGGAAAAAGTTGGCTATGGATGGCTGTGAGAGATTCACTTTTCCTTGCTTCTTCCCTTAGTAACTCAACCTACAGATTAGTCATATATTTGATCTTCAAAAAGTGTGTTGAGCTAGTACTCAGGTCAAGTGCCAACTGGTTTGCACTTTCCTTAATATTTGCATCAATCTTTATCAACTTATTCTTTATCTCCATTGTAAAGTTGGAAGTGTCACTTAACTTTACAAGTAATGCTACTACATTGTTTACAGTAGTTTCTAGAGAGCTAATGAGATTTGTTAGCTGCACTTGGTCAATTAGTTTCTCTGGACCATTTAATTCTTTTTTAAACTTGTGGACTATGTCAACAAGTTAGTCCATAATTGAGTCATTCTCATTGACTTCTATCTGTAGTGCATCTATGAATATATCTTTTACATCTTCAAGCACTTTGTTTCTTTTCTTCTATGTTCAGAGCTTTTGTTGTGTAGCTCTTTTCTTCCAAATCTCCCCTAGTATGTCCATTTTCTCTACTGATAATTTGGATTGATCCCAATTTGGAATCATAATGTCTTCATCAAGATCAATTTTATTAGTAATCACTTCCTTCTCCTTACTTTTGATCTTGGGATTAGGTGAGGGAAAAAATTTTTTACCTTTTCCTTCCTCATCTTTGACCTCAGTATTCAATTGAATTAGGTCATTGACTTTTACTATACCAATTGTTGAATCAAGGTTAACTGTAGAATCAATACTATCTGAAGAAACATTTACCTTGTCCTTTTGTGACTCGGTTAGGCTTGGCCCAGTAGTAGGTGGAGCCTATAGCTTGGTTCCCACTAGTTCAGATGTGTATTATGTAGCCTTATCCTTGCTTGGACACAATATGTTCTGTATAGGTGATTGGGGCAAGGATGCCATCACTTCTACTACAATTTTCTCGACATTAGACTCTTCAATTGTTTGTACCTTGGGTAATTTTTCATCTTTGGTATGTTCAGGAGGATCTAAACTTAGTACTTTTGCCTTATCATCTCCTTTTACTTTGAATATAGATTTCCACACTGTTTTGGCATTCTACACTACATCCTCTATCCTTTTGTTCAATATCTAGAAGGTTCTGAACCTTGGAGTGTGATTGTTTTCATATTTGCTCGTGGCCTCTTTAACCTCTTTTCTTTTCATAGCAGGAATGACTTGCCTCAAGGTCTTTTCCCTTATGTCCTTTTTAGTTAAGACTACATTGCTTCAGGGAATAGATACTTCCTTGAACAAATCTTTAGTCATATGTCTCTTCAACTCAGAAGGTTCATATTTCCATCTAGCCATTTTCTCCACAATTGCTTCCCCAATCGTCTTTTGTTCTTCCTTAGTTCTTGAAGCATAATTCAATGACTTAAGAGAACCCATACCACTGCCTCCTTTCAGATCTTCAATCTTATTCTCAAGTGTAGGTGGTCTCTTCTTAAAGAAAACTATATCTACTTCTTCATCATCATCTTTTCCTAATACAATTTTCCTTCTTGATCTCCTTTTGGTGATAACAGGGGTAGATTTCTTTGCTTTCTACTTAGGGGCTACCTTCTTTTTATTCTGAGGAGGTTCTACGTCTATCTCTTCCTATTCTTTTTTAGGTTCATCATCTTCTATCTTAATTGTATCCTCTTTACTCTCAGTGATAGAAGGAGAGTTTGAAGTCTTGCCATACTTCTTCTCAAACTTTTCTAACATCTTCTTTCCTCTTTTCAAAATCTTAGGAATCTCAATTTCCAAAGATATCTTGCCTTTTTCTGCTTCATAGGTTCCAAAGTATGTTGCTTTGGAATTTACAGATTCATTCACAAGAGCCTCAATGATATCCCTTGTCTCATCTATGTTAACCTCATACGCAAGAGGTTTCACCCATGCAACCCTAGGCTTTACTTCTTGAATGTAAACCTTATCACAATCAACTAGAAAGAAAATATCATATTTATAATCTTCTACTAATTTTTTTGGGATCCTCTATCTATTCTACATCTTCTGTTTGAAGTTATCAAAGTATCCATCCATGATATTCTCAAATTTATCTCCTAATTCAAATATGAATTCGTTTATCTAATGAATTATGGGCCTTTCCTTCTTCCATACTATTGTACCCTTTGAAAGAAAGAACTTCTTAACATAAAAGAATATGCAGACCAGAAGAGAACCAAACTTATATGTATTTATCTTTGATTCCTGAATGCTTTCCATATTCTTGCTCAACTGGTTGAGCTATAACTTGGCTAGGTCAAACACCAAATTATTCTTCACCACCTTATATGCCAAGTCCATAGCTTCACAAGGTACACTATTAGGTCTTTTGGAGCTGTATATCTTGTGATAAATCACATGAATCCCAAGTTCAATTCCATGTCTGTAACTCCATTTAATCTCATGCCTCTTCCGTCCCACTCGGCAAGTTTATTCTTGGCTAGGTCATCCCGGGGTAGGTTTTGGTAGCTTTTGGCTTGTCTAGCATAGGATACATGGTGACATAGTGTACCATTGTCTTGGTAATATTCACTGGATGTTCCAGCCATAGATGCATGTCATGAAAATGAATGAGAACAAATCTGATCCATTTAATCTAGAAATTCTTTGGCATATGTAGGATGTGAGTCAAACCCTTGACTTGAATGTGCTTATTCTCGGGCTTCAGATTATCATCCACGCATAATGCATCATATGCTTGATTCAAATCTATTGTTCCAAGCTCCTAGATGTTACAGTGGTAGAAGCTTTGAATGTCATTAATCAGTAATACCCTTGGAGGAATTAGGGAATGAGCTCCCAACAGATCTATCTCCTTTGCAACTGTTGGATGGAGTTTAAACTCTGGAGGATCACAGACAACATTTCTAACCAGCATCTTGGATCCTTTCTTAACCTTTCTTCTTGATGTAGATGCCATATCGCTCGGAGGATTGATCACACTTCGCTTTCAAACACAAATTTACTCTGAATTGCTAAGGCACTGAATCACTCTGCAAACTGAAATCTTTGTAAACAATAAACTTTCCAATTCATTATTTATAAGAGATTTTACCATTTGAGTATTTTCATTAAATACTTCATACATAGTAGCTGGCATAGCTTAGGTAGTTCTCCAAGATTTATTCAGAAGCTCGATGAAAACTAACTTCCCAACTTTGAGACTATACAACCCGACTCAACTCGGTTAAGCTTGAGTAGCTTGGGTGCAACTGAGATCCTGTGTCCTAGAGCATCAATATGTAGATTTGGACTTGCTAACGTATCTAGAACTGATGTATGATGGCTTGTATGCATAGTTCCAGTCATATCCTTGCATCTCTATTTAGAAATGGTGACTCCACCCAATTCACTGCTTTGGGTGTCATTTGATCCTTTATTATTTTGGTCTAAATTATCACGAGACTTCCTTACCCATTACTGACTCATCTAAGTTATGATTTCAGAAACTTTTACTTTTCCATTCTCAAAGCTAGTATCAAATTTTTCTTTGTTCATATAATTATTGATGACCGAGTTGTTTGCACACATAACATCTCTTAGTAGGATTCCTTTTTCAGAGGTGTGTCTCTGCACAATTTGCACCAATGTGCCCATATTCTCCACAATGACAACATCTACTCGATGTGTTGTAATCCAAACCAAAAATTGCTTTATCTAGTTGTTCAGCAGTGTTCCACTTCTTAGTTCTGCACTCAGAGGATCTATGACTTTGGTTGTTACAATTGAAACATTTTCCTTCAAACTTAGGTTTCTCAATGCACTCACTTTCTCTATGTCTATGTTTGTTGCATCTATAGTATTTACCATTAAATTTTGACTTTCCATTGCTCCAACACTTATTTGATGTATGCCCTAACTTACCATAGTGATTACAAGTAGGTTTCATATTCTTTTGAGTTCCTTGTGGTGAGGATTCACCTTGTTTAGTATAACCTAATCCATTCTGTCCAAAGTGTCTGAATTCTGTCAATTGATCCATGCTTTCTTATGAATTCATCATACTTTCATTGGTTTTCTTTTCAGTACTAAGATCACTCTGCAGTCTTTCATTTTTTGTCCTCATATTGATAACTTCTTGATTCGCACTATTGAGTTGATTTGCCAAATATGCTTGCTGGAGTGGCAAATGATGGATTTCATTTTCTTTTTCCTCTAATCTTGTACTGAGCAATCTTTTGTATTTCTATGTCGTATCTCTATCATTTTCTGCTTGATTCTTTTGTTCCATGAATTCACATAGTCTGACTGAGTTAATCTCCTATTCTCTCTTCAACTTTCAGACTTCTTCATGTTAAGTAAGATTCTTTGCAAGTAGGTCTTCAATGGCTTCATTATCTTCTTTAGAACTTCTATCTTTGCAAAAATCTTCAATTATTTCTTCTATGTAACTTTTATCATTTGATCCACACTGTTAATTCTTTTCTTCTTTTCAGTGAAAGAGAGAGTTGTTCCTTAAGTTTTATTATCTGATCCATGGCCACTTGTAGATCTATCTTTTCATTTTCAATGGATTTCTCCAGTCTTTATGTTTCTATTGCTTCTGATCTTTGCTCAAGTTGTTAGACTTCTGATAAGAGAACCTTTAGCTATGATACTAATTGTTGGAAATATATTAAGTGCAAGGTGATTGGGAGGGGGGCGAATTAGGAACCAATAAAACTTATTATCTTTTTATCCTTTATCTGATTGCATGCATAGAAAAGAAAGAAGTAATCATTCATAACACATGACACAATATTTGGTTACCCAGAAACCTTCCAAATAGAAAGTAAAACTAGGGTGGGGTTGATACCCACAAGATTTAGTACTGCAGTATAAATTTAGCCAGTTAAAGATTAAAATTGACCACTTCTGATGGTATGCCCTGTTAGGAGAAATAAGGACTGTTAGGTCCACATTGTGAAAGGATTTTGTACAATACAATTAAGTATGCAACTCTGTTAGGAGATTTCTAAAGAACTGTTAAGTCCACCTGGTTAGAGGATTTTGCTGATGCACCTGTTAGGATGAACCAGTAGATCATCTTCTTATGCAACTCTAATTTTCTGAATGTGATCCTTTGATATAAAACTAATCACCTGAATGTGATGGATGAGTCTCTGTTGTACTTTTATACTTCTGCAATCTTCTAATCAATCTACCACTTTATATTCGCATATATACTTATTCACATACATTTCACATATTTTGGATAAACAAAGTATCTTACATATATATCTTATCCAAAACAAATAACTTCATAAGTCGGCTTCGATTACATACAATTATATTAAACAACATATGCTAAGTCAGCCCAATAATGTCACTCAGGTCTAGTAGTCCACTCGGGAAATATACTGATACTCAAGAAAACTTTGTCATTCAGGAAATACTATCACTTGGGCGACACTAGGTGCTTGGGTCATACTGATTACTCGGGTAACATTGTTCTACTCAGTCGACACTGTAACTGCTCGGGTTACACTTTAAGATGATGGCTCGGTCAACACTTGTGAAATAGATGACTAAGTGTTTTGGCACTAATTGACAACATGTCTTGCCATAAGGTCTATAGTTGACTAAAAAAATTTACTAGAGGTTCTAAGGAAATTTGGTTTTGAGAAAGATTGGATTAGATGGGTTCATAGTTGTATAGAGACCCAAAGATTCTCGATGCTAGTAAATGGGAGCCCCCAAGGTTTTTTTGAACAAGAAAAAGGTATCAAACAAGGTGATCCTCTCTCCCCCTTCCTCTTGATTATAATGGCAAAGGTCTTGGGAATATTAATCACTAAAAATGGGATAGTGGGGTTTGGAAGGGCATTCAAATCTAGAAGGAGTGGAGGCTCTTTCTCACATGAAATTTTTGGATGATACTTTCTTAAGAGGGAAGCCTCTAACCAGGAAGCAAGAGTGATGAAGGAAAATATAGATTTATATGGGAAAGTCTTAGGGTAGTTGATCAATTGGAATAAATCTGAGATTTTTTTCTTCAATACCCCACTGCATGCAAAAACTAGGATCAGTAAAATTTTAGGCATGAAAACAAGCCTCTTACTTGGCAGATATTTGGGCATTCCTCTTTTCAAAGGAGGAAACAAGGTTGAGTTTTGGAAGGAATTAATAGAGAAATGTCTAAAGAAGATGGATGGTTGGAAAGGAAGATGGCTATCATCTATCGGGAGAATTCTCATGTTACAAACAATGACCTCTGCTATGTTAGTGTACTCAATGATGTGTCTAGATATTCTGAAGAAAGTGGTGAAGATTTTGGAAACAAAAATGAGGAAATTATTTTGGTGTGGTGCAAAGGAAGATGATAAAATACCATAGGTGGCATGGGAAAGGATATGTAAACCAAAGGCTTATGGAGGAATAGGGATAAAACACTAGAAAATTATGAATAAGGCCCCAGGGGAAAAATGATATAGAATTTGTATAGAAACACAAACCTTTATTGGGCAAGGATCCTCCAAGCAAAGTATTTAGACTCTAGAGATTGCACAAGGGTTCTAACAATTAGAAACCCCCCACGTGGGTTAGCCATTTGGAACTTTAATATTTTATGTCGCCCAGTCATAAATGAACATATCACATGGAAAATTAGAGATGGCAGCTCTGCCCTCTTTTGGGAGGATTCTTGGGAAGGTCATGTTGCTTTAATGGATGGTATATATGTTTTGAACTTGAAGGATTACTTCTGAAAAAATTCGGGAGAGAGAGCCAAGGATTACAAGGAACAAGTTGAAACTGTACAAGGAATCAAATGGGAATGGAAAATTATTGACAAGGAGAACCTCACCTTAGATCAAAAGAAGAAAATGGCAGAGATTTTTAATAGTAGGAAAGTAACCCTAATTGGTAAAAGAGATAGGATTAGATGGTGTGGCTCCTTATCAGGTGAATACTTAGTGAAGTTGGGTTATAGGATACTGGGGAATATAAATGTACCATGTTCTCTTTCACAAGATCTATTTTGGAGCAAAGGCATATTACCATAGGCAAGATTTTTTGCCTGGTTAGCATATAAAGGAATAATCCTGACTGGAGAAAGGAGAAAGAGACTTTGAAGGATGGGACCTACCTGATGTGCCTTATGTGACTGTAATGAGGAAATAGTAGATCATTTATTGATCAATTGTGAATTTGAAACACAGTGCTAGAACTTTGTTCAAAGAAGATTAAATTGGCAGGGACCGGGAGCTAACACAGTGAATGAGGTTTTCGAAGGATGGCCAAGGGTAAGTAGAAAATCTACCTTATCAAGTATATGGGTTATTTCCCCCTCCATGATTTTTTGGGAGGTCTGGAAAGAACAAAATAGGAGAATTTTTAGAGGAGAAAAGGAATTAGTTAGTAGATTCATGAATCGATTGGAACATGCTATTAAGGAGGTTGTAAGCAATCGACAATAAGGAAGCAATTTTTAAAAATCCCCTACACTAAATAAGATAGGATTATTCAATTGAATTGGCTAGGAATTATATTTAGATCACCTGCTGGAGACTTAGTGACCAGGAAGAGGAAAGTGGAAAAAGAGAAGATCAAATGGCAACCTCCGGAGGTTGGATGGATAAAGGCAAATTTTGATGGCACAGCTAGACACAACCTAGGTCAGAGTGGTGTAGGGGTGATTTTTAGAAATGAAAAGGGGGACATTGTGATGATGGCAGAAAAACATTGTGAGGATGGCACTAACAATATGGTTGAGTGTAAAGCTGCATTACTAGCAGTGAGGCTAGCAAAACAAAAAGGAATTAAGAATTTACATTTGGAAGGAGACTCCTTGCTGGTGGTGCAAGCAATTTAAAATTTGTCTACTAATGCTTGGCATTTATAAAATTATATTGAGTCTATTAAGGAACTATTATTTTACTTTGAAATTTTTAAAATCACCCATATCAAGCGGGAAGGGAATACGGATGCGGACACACTTTCCAAATGGGCCTTAAAGTTGGCAAAAGTGGAGGAATTATGGATAGAAGATTTAAATTTACTAAATCTAGTAATAGTTTGAGGTGGCAGAATAATGATGTATGTGTGCATGGTTAGTCAGCATTTAATCGCATGTGAATGCAAGTTTGATCTTGAGAATTGTTATGTATGTGGAGCCTAATCAGAATCAATTTCTTTCGGTGCGGTTTCCCCCCAGACATATCTATTTGAGCACCTTGCAGGGTCCTGGGGCAGCGCCCCAGGTGGGGTCAAGGGGCAGCACCCCTTGCAGGGGCCCTATGGGGCAGCATCCTAGGGCGGGGTCGAGGGGCAGCGCCCCTCGATGCCAACAATGATTTAATAATATTGTAAAGGGTCGACCATTGATTTTCTATTAGTCAGAGTATTTTTTGCCCTAATTAGGTTAGGTCAAATATGGTTGTGAAAAGGGCTTAGGGTTTTGAGATTTCAATGTATGAGGGATTTTCATAGCTTCCTGTGATGGTATTGAGTTGCAGGTTTCAGATTGTAATCGCTGGATAATAATAAAAATATTGGACTCATTCTTGGTGGACGTAGCCTAGGGATTGGGTGAACCACATTAAATCTTTGTGTCATTTGTGTTCTCTTTCGTGTTTATATTTGCATTTTTTCTGCTTATTATTCTAACAAGTGGTATCAAAGCGAGGTTTTTTTTTCGTTCGTTCTTTCATCTATTCTCTGAAGTAGGTCTCACGAGTTAGTGGGAGAGTCTCTCGGTTAGGTGGGAGAAATGGCAGGTGAGGGTAGGCTGAAGGTTGATAAGTTTAATGGGCAGAACTTCTAGTTATGGAAGATGAAAATGGAGGACTATCTCTATCAGAAGGATCTATGGCGGCCATTAGAGGGAATAGCCAAGAAAGAGGGAGCAATGTCTAAGGAAGATTGGGATATTTTAGATAGGAAGGCACTGGAGAGTATTAATTTATGCCTAGCACAATTGGTGGCATTCAATATTACTAGAGCAATGACAGCTAAAGATCTGATGGAAACCCTAGCGAAGTTGTATGAAAAGCCTTCAGCTTCAAACAAGGTATTTCTCATGAAGTGTTTATTTAACATGAAAATGGTAGAAGGTGGATCAGTCAC
>MU227412.1:132584-153430 GCA_018584345.1 Thuja plicata
AATTGACCAAAGAAATGTGTCCAAAGACACCAGAAGAAGAGGCAAAAATGTCCAAGATACCTTATGCTTTAGCTGTAGGGAGCTTAATGTATGCTATGGTATGTACTAGGCCAGATATTGCACATGCTATGGAATTTGTTAGCCGGTATATGAGTCACCCTAGGATTGAGCATTGGAATGCATTCAAATGGATTCTTAGATATTTGAGAGGTACATCCAATAAGTGTTTACACTTTAGGGGCTCTTCTACTACTATTCATGGCTATGTTGACTCAGATTTGGCAGGAGATATAGATACCAGATAGAGTACTACAGGTTATGTATTTACTGTTGGTGGGACAGCAGTGAATTGGATTTCTCGGTTACAAAAGGTGAATGCGTTATCCACTACAGAGGCAGAGTATGTTGCTACTACAGAGGTAGCTAAGGAGATGATATGGCTTCAATTCTTCATGGAAGAATTGGGACATCCACAGGCAGATAATTATTTGTATTCAGATAGTCAGAGTGCCATTCATCTTGCAAAGAATTCTGCTTTGCACTCAAAAACAAAGTGCATACAATTGCGATATCATTTCATTCGGTCAGTTTTGGATGATGGACAGTTAAAGTTGGAGAAGATACATACAGATGATAATCCAACAGATATGTTTACAAAGGTAGTGACAAGGGAGAAGCTGAATTCCTCTTCAGCTTCGGTTGGTCTTCTAGACTAAACAGAATAAAAGAACAGTAGAGTCCAGGGTGGTTTCTTTATTCCAGTGGGAGCTACAGGTTTGGTTGATCAGTCTCCAAGTGGGAGGATATTGTTGTGGAGTTTGATCAGTCTCCAAGTGGGATATTGTTATGTATGTGGAGCCTAATTAGACTCAGTTTCTTTTAGCGTGGTTTCCCCCCAAGACATATCTATTTGAACCCCTTGCGGGGTCCTGGGGCAGCGCCCCAGGTGGGGTCAAGGGGCAGAGCCCCTGATGGGGTCAAGGGGAAATGCCCCTTACAGGGGCCCAATGGGGCAGTTTCCCAGGGAAGGGTCAAGGGGCAATGCCCCTCGACACAAACAATGATTTAATAATATTGTAAAGGGTTGACCATTGATTTTCTATTAGTCAGACTATTTTTTTCCCTAATTAGGTTAGGTCAAATATGCTTGTGAAAAGGGCTTAGGGTTTTGAGATTTCAATGTATGAGGGATTTTCATAGCTTCCTGTGATGGTATTGAATTGCAGGTTTCAGATTGTAATCGCTGGATAATAATAAAAATATTGGACTCGCTGTTGGTTGACGTAGCCCAGGGATTGGGTGAACCATGTTAAATCTCTGTGTCATTTGTGTTCTCTTCCGTGTTTATATTTGCATTTTTTCTGCTTATTATTCTAACAATAATTTCTATAAAGGATGTATTGCATGTCCATATCATTATTGCATTAAAGGATATGCAAATGATAAACTAGATGGTGGGTTGTGGAAAGGCAGGTTGGCGGAATGTGTAATTATACCTGAATCATGTGCCAACATCCTAGAAGGATGGTCATCATTAATGTCAATGATAGAATTGGTTATAAAGATGTGAGTAGTTGATCGAACATCAAACACATCATTGATAGTGGTTTTTTGGAGCCAGAGGTAGTTTTGTATGTCTTAGAGTAGAGTGTACAGAGAACAATGGAGCCAAGGTTCACTTTTAAAACAAAGCATCAGCAGAATGGGATTTTTGAGCCTGTGGAGGAGCGCAAGGTCCGGTTATTGATTAAATGCCCATCTAAGTGTTAGAATAACTGAGAGGGTGGAGTGAATCAATGGCCTCAAAAATATTTGAATATATCAACCCAAAAACTTAATACCACAATGTTAAGCCTCTAGTTATCTTCAGTCCAATAAGATGAATGCCTTGAAATATACTTATCAATTAACTACTACTCGGATCTCAATATTAAACCTTATTCTTTATCTTTACCGAATAACATTCTTTCAATTTACCAAAAAATAGTAAAATAACTAGATTTTACCGATCAATCCAAATTAGTTATGTGTAATGCAAAACACTAAAGTAATGACTCATAAACACATTGACACATTGATTTTTAACATGGAAACCCTTTTAAGGGAAAAACCGCTTGGGACCGGTAACCCAAAATTTTCACTCTTCTGAAGTGAGCTGGGTGAAGGGCCAACCCTGTTAAAAATTACAAACACACTATTAGGTGTGACCTTGTTAAAGAATTTAATAGAATAGTTTGTCACTTGATATCTGGCATCTCATGCTACCTTCTATGACAAAACCAGGTGTAATTTTTCATGTGGTATCTGACATCTCATGCTATCTTCATGACCAAACTTTTTTATACTCCTTCGGATGTATCTCAATTATAAAAGGATCTTTAAATCCTACTCGGTTAAGAGACTTTCTGATCCAATAGTTAAACTAAAACAATAAATGATCTGTTCATACATACAACTTATACTTGCAGATTTTTCAGATCTATTGTAAGCTCATGTTACCTTTCTGATCAATGTATCAATTCAATACCTTTGCTCCACTTCTTTTATGCTTGGTGTCCGCAAAAATCTTTAGCTCTTCCTTAGCTTGATTGATCAGGACTGTATGAAGTTTGTTCTTCATCAGTTTCTCTCTAGAATCCTCTTTCTCTATTCAACCCCCTCAATTCATTAATGAATTAAGTTGTCTCTTTTTAGACATGATATCACCGTTTCTAAGTTCTTGATTTTCTTTAACTTGGCGTGATCCACAATTCTCGTCAATCTTCATTTAAAGCATAAATCTTGTTTTATCTCTTTGACAACTATCATAAAGCAACTTTAAATCTTTTACTTATCTCTTAGTTTTAACTTGTCGATGAGAACAATGTTAACAACTAGTTAATTCTATACTTAGCTCTGCTAGCTAAGTATTTTTTCATTTTGTGAACTCCAAATCCTTTTGGTGTTTACTCTTTGTTAGCTTCAGTCAACACTCCAGTTCTCCTCGGGCTTCTCCATCGGTGTTGTCTATCCATCAAGTATCTCTATGATTCTGGTCGTCGGTCATGATTTTGATTCCTCTCATTAGTAATGCTTGTCGGTTTTCATGTTTCGAGCATCACTATGACTTTTCTCTTTGGGTTTCTCTGTCCTTCAGGTTCCACTAACCGTTGGTTTCTATAGTCACTAGGTGAATGCTTGTCTATTATGCATTACATAAAGCATAATATTTTACTCTCTGATTCTCTAAAGTCTTTGACACATTTTATATAACTAATCAGATTATATCAAGTTGACATCAATAACAATACAATCCATTTAACTGATTTAATCAATTAGACTGATTTGATGGCTTGTATGATCTTTCTACATTTTGGTAATCAACTTAACATCTTCAAACATTCAATCAGTTATATGTCATCAATCTCTCCCTTTGGCATTGATGGCAACACACTATATTATTACTAATACAATATGAAATATATCAAGTTTATAAATTTATCCTATTGTAACGGATACAAAATGTCTGGCTCTCGGTAAGCTCTTATAGCTTAGATTTGATTCTTGTAGAGTGTGCTCTTCAATCTTCAATCCCTTGACTGGATAGATGTAGCAGTCTTTTGTCTCTATTTCTGATGTTGTCTAGTCCTCTCCTTGATAATCTCCTTTAGTATGTATTCTCTCTCCCTTTGTTACTTCTCTCCTTGAGATGGATATTTCATATGTAATCAATCTCTCCCTTAGGATAATGATTAATACTTCATGGATAATGATTTTGATAATGAGATAATCTCTCCCTTTCAAGATGGGGCATAATCTCTCCCTTTTGATAATGATATACTCTCTCCCTTTGACAACAATTCCAAACAAACTTTCCATATCATCTCCATAATATATTCCTTGAATTTCCCTATCCATCAGCAATACATTGACTCTGGTGTTGGGTGTAGATTTGTACCTTGCTCTATGCAGATGTATCTTTTGTTGTTCTTATTTTTGGTTGCATCAACCTTCATGATCTTCTGATAGTTTGTGAGCTGATGCAATCATCTAGTCATCTTACTAACCGATAGACAAGGGTTGGACCCCTAGTCTCTTTCTCGGGTACTCAAATGTATCTTTTGATAATGGCTTGGTGAATATATCAGCTAGTTGTTCATTTGATTAAACATTCTCTAGTATCACTTATTTTTCTTGCACTTGTTCTCTTAAGTAATGATACTTGATTGATATATGCTTAGTTTTAGCATGCATGACATGATTCTTTGATATGTTTATTGCACTGGTATTATCACAATATATAATTACTGGTTCAAGGATCTTCATATTCATACCTTCCAGTAATTGTTTGATCCATGCAATATTTGAGCAGTTTGTAGCAACAACTACATATTCTGCTTCTGCAGTAGATAGTGAGATGCATCCTTGCTTCTTGTTGATCCATGTGGAAATTCTGTCACCCATGAATAATTCTCCTCTAGTTGTGCTCTTTTGGTCATCAATGTTTTCAGCCCTATCAACATCTGTATAGACTCGCAGCTCAAATTTTCCTTCTCTTTTGTACCATAAGCTATAGTCCTCGGTGTTCTTTAGATATCTCATAATTCTTTTGACAACAGTCATATGTGATTCTTTTGGATTATCATAGAATCTTGTAACTATTCCAACTGCATGTGCAATATCTGGTCTTGTATGAACAACATATATTAGTTTGCCAATCATAGATCTATACAAGGTCTAATTTACCTCATTTTATTTGTCTTATTTTTTCACCTTACATCCTGTAGCCATAGGTGTTCCAACTGGTTTGGAATCTTCCATCTTGAATATCTTCAACACCTCCTTGATGTATTTGGATTGAGTGATATATATCCATGTATCTTGTTGTAGAATCTAAAGACCAAGAAAGAATTTGATCTCCCCAAACATAGACATTTCAAACTCTTTGCTCATTTCATTAGCAAAGGATTGACATAACATTTGATTTCCCACAAAAATAATATCATCAACAAATATTTCAGCAATCAGAATATTACCTTTGGTATCTTCTTTTAAGTACAAATTGTTATTTTCACTTGTTCTTACAAATTCAATGCTAATGAGATAAGAGTGAAGTCTTTCATACTAGGCTCTTGGTGCTTGTTTCAATCCATACAAGGCTTTATGTAGTCTACATACCATGTTTTTCTTGTCTGGGTCAACAAACCCTTCTATTTGTTCAATGTATACCTCTTCCTCCAGTATTCCATTTAAGAATGAAGATTTGACATCCATCTAGTATACTTTGAATGCTTTGAATGCAGCATAATCAAGTAAGATTCTAACTCCTTCTAGTCTAGAAACAGGTGCAAAGGTTTCACCATAGTCAATACCTTTTTCTTGTGCATACCCCTTGCATACTAATCTTTCTTTGTTTCTAGTAACTTCTCCATTCTCATTCAGCTTCTTTTTGAATATCCATTTGGTACCAATGATATTCTTGTCATCTGGTCTCAATACTAGTGTCCATGTACTATTCTTCTCTATCTATTCTATTTTTTCATTCATAGCACTTATACATTCTTCATTTTCAAGTGTAGTATTAATAGATTTAGGCTCAAAATCACAAATTAAACATATGGTGTTTAGTGACTTACTTCTAGTTCTTGTTCCAGTCTTCTTATCTCATATGATCTGATTCTATGGATGATTTATTTTTACATACTTAGAAAGCTTTGGTTTAGGTCTGTGTGCATCATTCTGATCATCATCGTTACCTTCATTCTAATTTCCATCGCTTAGAACATCATCTTGAGTATTTACCTAATTTTTGGTAATTACTGCCTGATGCTCAGGTGCAATGTTTTGTTGCTCGAGAGTGACACACTATTGCTCGGGTAGAGTGTCAGGATTTTAGGTGTAAAAAAATCTATTGTAGTCCTCTGGCTCCTTTCTTCTTTCCTTATCATTATTTTCTTCATATTCATCTATTTTCACATTTGCACTTTCAATAATCTTGTTAGATGACATGTTAAGAAATTTATAAGCCTTGCTTTTGGTTGAATACCCTAGAAAGATACCTTCATCACTTTTGGATTCAAGATTATCATTTCTATCATCCTTCAAAATATAACATTGACTGCCAAAAATTTTGAAGTAACTTACATTGGGTGTGTGACCATACCATAGCTCATAGGGTGTCTTCTTTGTGTCCTTCAATTGTACTCTATTTAATGTCTAGACATCAGTACTGACAGCTTCCCTCCAAAAAGTTTGAGTGATGCTTTTCTCAATCATTAGTGTTTTTTCACAATCAACAATTGATCTGTTTCTCCTCTCAACAATCCCATTTTGTTGTGGTGTTCTTGGTGTAGAAACTTGTCTTTTAATTCCATGCACATTCCAATACTTAGTGAACTCATCTGAAATAAATTCCCCTCCTTTATCTGACCTTAATAATTTTAATTCCTTACCACTTTGCTTCTCTACCATATCCTTATACTATTTAAACATCTTGAATGCTTCTGATTTAACTCTTAAGAACATAATTGTCATCATTCTAGAATAATCATCTACAAAGAGAATGAAATACCTATCTCCATAGTAGCTCTTTGTCCTCATGGGTCCACATAAATTAGTATGGACTAATTCTAGAATTGCATTATATGTATGGGCTTTACTCTTGAAACTAGACTTTATCATCTTACCTTTTTGACAATTCTTACACATGATATGCTTTGGGTTAGACATTCTCGGTAAGCCTCTTACTTTCCTTTTATTTATGATCTTTACCATGTTGTCAAAATTTACATGGCACTGTCTCTTACTCCACAACCATATGTCTTCATTTCTAGCCATTAAACAAGTGGTGTTAATGTCATCAAGATAGAAAAGATTACCTTTTGTCTATTCACTAGTTCCGATCAATCTTCCTGATTCATCAAAGATCTTTGCCTTCTTATTTTCAAATGTTACTTGGTGACTTATTTTATTCAACTGAGAAACACTCAAAAGATTATAATTGAGTCCTTTTACCCAGTAAGCATTTTCACATTTGATCAGGTTATTCAGGATTATAGTTCATTTACCTTCAACTGGAAAAGGTGTGTCATTACCCATTTTTACTGATCCACCATTATAGTATTCAAAAGTCTCAAAATTTTGTTTATCACTGGTCATGTGGTGAGTGTAGCCACTATCTATAATCCAAACATCATTTCTACTAACCTTAGATGTGAGTGCAATTTTTACATATCTTTCTTCTTCTTCGTTTGAATCATCCTTCATGGCTACAAATACCATCTCAATGTCTTCATCTGATTCGGTGTCAGTATCATCAGTTCTGTTCTCAGCTAGGTAACAAGCTTTCTTTCATTTTTCCTTGTAGTGTCAGGTATCTCTTCTATCAGATTGTTGGTTGCTTCGCTAATATCTGTTATCACCTCTATCGAACTTCTCATAAGATTTTTCATTACTTATATCATCTTTTCTAACCTATTTACAATTGAAACATACAAGGGATAATTTACTTTTGTATCTTCCTTTGCCTCTCTGCAATCTTCTAGCCATTAATGCTTCAATCTCATCAAGTCCTTCATCATCATTATCACTTTCACTATCATTTCTCATAGTGTTTTTATGACTTGATTTGCTTACTCTTAAAGATTATTTGAATGGAGATTCTATGGATGGAAAGACACTGTTATCAAATTTGTTCATCTCAAATGAAATCATTCTACCAATCAAACTATCTAGAGTAAAAATGTTGTTTTCTATTGCTCTCATTTCTTCTATAGAAGATTCTCTAATAGCATAGACAAACAATAAGGTTCTTAGGATTTTACTTACCATTGTCTCTTCTTCAAGTGTACCACCAAATCATCTGATGGCATTGACTACCTCTTTAATTCTACAGCTATACTAAGTGATATTCTCACCTTGTTTCATCCTTAGGTCATCAAATTTTCCTCTTAGGATTTCTGCCTTAGATCTTAGTACATTAGCATCTCCTCCATGTACCAGCTTCAATTTATCCCACATTTGCTTTGCAGAGGCGCAGGTTTTGACATCTTCAAATTCAACATCGGAGAGTGAGGAAGCAAGATCTATCATCATGCAATTGTAATCATGCTTCTCTCTCAATTTCTCAAGGGTGTGAGGTCTCGTAGGCAACACATATTTAGTATCTAGGTATTGAGTAACATCATTTCCAATAGCTGATAGGTGGAGTCTTATTCTGCTTCACCATGATTCAAATTTGTCTTTATTCAACTTGGGCACATCTCGTCTATTCATCTTGTGATCTTTTGATTGAGCTGTTAAACTCCCTTTCTAAGCACACAAGCTCTGATACCATTTTTTAGAATAATTGAGAGGGAGGTTAAATCAATGGCCTCAAAAATATTTGAATATATCAACCCAAAAACTTAATACCATAATGTTAAGCCTCTAGTTATCTTCATTCCAATAAGATGAATGCCTTCAAATATACTTAGCAATTAACTACTGCTCGGATCTCAATGTTAAACCTTATTCTTTATCTTTACCGAATAGTAGTCTTTCAATTTACCAAAAATAGTAAATTAACTAGAGTTTACCGATCAATCTAAATTAGTTATGTGTAATGAAAAACACTAAAGCAATGACTCATAAACACATTGACACATGGATTTTTAACATGGAAACCCTATTAAGGGAAAAACCACTTGGGACTGGTAAGCCAAAATTTTCACTCTTGTGAAGTGAGCTCAGTGAAGAGCCAACCCTCTTAAAGGTTACAAACACATTGTTAGGTGTGACCTTCTTAGAGGATTTAATAGAATAGTTTTCCACTTGATATCTGGAATCTCATGCTACCTTCTATGACAAAACCCAGTGTAGTTTTTCATATGGTATCTGGCATCTCATGTTATCTTCATGACCAAAATTTTTGATACTCCTTGGGATGTATCTCAATTATAAAAGGATCTTTAAATCCTACTCGATTAGGAGACTTTTTGATCCAATGGTTAAACTTAAACAGTAAATGATCTTTTCATACATACAACTTATACATGTAGATTTTTTAGATCTATTGTAAGCTCATGTTACCTTTCTGATCAATGTATCAATTCAATACCTTTGCTCCACTTTTTTTCTACTCAGTAATGCTATGCTCTGTTGCTCAGTGTCTACAAAAACCTTTAGCTCTTCCTTAGCTTGATTGATCAGGAATGTATGAAGTTTGTTCTTCATCAATTTCTCTCCAGCATCATGTTTCTCTATTCAACCCCCTCAATTCATTAATGAATGAAGTTGTCTCTTTATAGACATGATATCACCATTTCTAAGTTCTTGATTTTCTTCAACTTGGCGTGATCCACAATTATCGCCAAATTTGATTTAAATCATAACTCTTGTTTTATCTCTTTGACAATTGTCATAAAGCAACTTTAAATCTTTTACTTATCCCTTGGTTTTAACTTGTCTATGAGAAAAATGTTAACAACCAGTCAAGTCTATCTTTAGCTCTACCAGCTAAGTATTTTTTCATTTTGTGAACTCTAGTTCCTTTTAGTTTACTCTTTGTTAGCTTTGGTCAACACTCCAGTTCTCCTCGGGCTTCTCCATCGGTGTTGTCTGTTCGTCAGGTATCTATGTGATTCTAGTCATCGGTCATGCTTGTGATTCTGCTCATTGGTAATGCTCATCAGTTTTCATGTTTTGAGCATCACTGTGACTTTGCTCTTCAGGTTTCTCTATCCTTCGGGTTCCACTAACCATCAATGTATGTAGTCACTTGGTGAATGCTTGTCTATTATGCATTACAGAAAGCATAGTCTTTGACTCTCTGATTCTATGAAGTCTTTAACACATTGTATATAACCAATCAGATCAAATCAAGTTGACATCAATGAAAATACAATCCATTTAACTGATTTAATCAATTCGAATGATTTGATGGCTTATATGATCTTTTTGCATTTCGGTGATCAACTTAACATCTTCAAACATTCAATCAGTTATATGTCATCAATCTCTCCCTTTGGCATTGATGGAAACACACTACATTATCACACTATATTATTACTAATACAATATGAAATATATCAAGTGTATTTTATCAATTTCTCCTATTATAACTAATACAAAATGTCTGGCTCTCGGTAATCTCTCATAGATTAGATTTGATTCTTGCAGAGTGTGCTCTTCAATCTTCAATCCCTTCACTGGATAGATGTAGTAGTCTTTTGTCTCTATTTCTGATGTTGTCTAGTCCTCTCCTTGATAATCTCCTTTAGTATGTATTCTCTCTCCCTTTTTTACTTCTCTCCCTGAGATGGATATTTCATATGTAATCAATCTCTCCCTTAGGATAGTGATTAATACTTCATGCATAATTATTTTGATAATGAGATAATCTCTCCCTTTCTTGATTGGGCATAATCTCTCTGTTTTGATAATGAGAGACTCTCTCCCTTTGACAACAATGCCAAACAAACTTTCCATATCATCTACATAATATATTCCTTGAATTTCCCTATCCATCAGGAATACATTGACTCTGGTGTTGGGTGTAGATTTGTACCTTGTTGTGTACATATGTATCTTTTGTTGTTCTTCTTTTTGGTTGCATCAACCTTCATGATCTTCTGATAGTTTGTGAGCTGATGCAATCATCTAGTCAGCTTACTGACCGATAGACAAGGGTTGGACCCCTAGTCTCTTTCTGAGGTACTCAAATGTATCTTTCGGTAATGGCTTGGTGAATATATCAGCTAGTTGTTCCTTTGATTGAACATACTCTAATATCACTTATTTTTCTTGCACTTGTTCTCTTAAGTAATGATACTTGATTGTTATATGCTTAGTTTTAGCATGCATGAATGGATTATTTGATATGTTTATTGCACTGTTTTTATCACAACAGATAATTAATGGTTCAAGGATCTTCATATTCATACCTTCCAATAATTGTTTGATCCATGCAATATTTGAGCAGTTTGCAGCAGCAGCCACATATTCTGCTTCTGCAGTAGATTGTGAGATGCATCCTTGCTTCTTGTTGATCCATGTGACAATTCTATCACCCATGAAGAATGATCCTCTAGTTGTTCTCTTTCGGTCATCAATGTTTCCAACCCAATCAGCATCTGTATAGACTTGCAGCTCAAATTTTCCTTCTCTCTTGTACCATAAGCTATAGTCCTCAATGTTCTTTGGATATCTCAAATTCTTTTGACAGCACTCAAATGTGATTCTTTTGGATTAGAAGAGAATCTTGCAACTATTCCAACTGCATGTGCAATATCTGGTCTTATATGAACAACATACATAAGTTTTCCAATCATAGATCTATACAAGGTCTGATTTACCTCATTTGGTTTGTCTTCTTTTGTCACCTTACATCATGTAGCCATAGGTATTCCAACTTGTTTTGAATCTTCCATCTTGAATATATTCAACACCTCCTTGATGTATTTGGATTGAGTGATATATATCCATGTATCTTGTTGTAGAATCTGAAGACCAAGAAAGAATTTGATCTCCCCAAACATAGACATTTCAAACTCTTTTCTCATTTCATTAGCAAAGGATTGACATAACATTTCATTTCCCCCAAAAATGATATCATCAACAAATATTTTAGCAATTAGAATATTACCTTCGATATCTTCTTTTAAGTACAGATTGCTATTTTCACTTGTTCTTACAAATTCAATGCTAATGAGATAAGAGTGAAGACTTTCATACCAGGCTCTTGGTGCTTGTTTCAATCCATACAAGGCTTTATGTACTCTACATACCATGTTTCTCTTGTCTGGATCAATAAACCCTTCTGGTTGTTCAATGTATGCCTCTTCCTCCGGTATTCCATTTACAAATGTAGATTTGACATCCATCTGGTATACTTTGATTTCTTTGAATGCAGCATAAGCAAGTAATATTGTAACTCCTTCTAGTCTGGCAACGGGTGTAAAGGTTTCACCATAGTCAATACCTTCTTCTTGTGCATACCCCTTGCATACTAATCTTGCTTTATTTCTAGTAACTTCTCCATTCTCATTCAGCTTGTTTCTGAATATCCATTTGGTACCGATGACATTCTTGTCATATGGTCTCGGTACTAGTGTCCATGTACTATTCTTCTCTATCTATTCTATTTCTTCATTCATAGCACTTATCCATTCTTCATTTTTAAGTTCATTATAAATAGATTTAGGCTCAAAATCACAAATTAAACATCTAGTGTTTAGTGACTTACTTCTAGTTCTTGTTCCATCCTTCTTATCTCCTATGATCTGATTCTATGGATGATTTCTCTTGACACACTTGGAAATCTTCGGTTCAAGTTTGTGTCCATCATTCTGATCATCATCTTGACCTTCATTCTAATCTCCATCGCTCGGACCATTATCTTGAGGATTTACCTAATTTTTGGTAATTATCGCCTGATGCTCGGGTGCAATGTTCTGCTGCTCAGGAGCGACACACTGTTTCTTAGGTAGAGTGTCAAGATTTTTAGTGTAAACAAATCTATTGTAGTCCTATGGCTCCTTTCTTCTTTCCTTATCGTTCTTTTCTGCATATTCATATATTTTCACATTTGCACTTTCAATGATCTTGTTAGATGACTTGTTAAGACATTTATAAGCCTTGCTTTTGGTTGAATACCCTAGAAAGATACCTTCATCACTTTTGGAGTCAAGCTTTCCATTTCTATCATCCTTCAAAATATAACATTGACTGCCAAAAATTCTGAAGTAACTTACATTGGGTGTGTGACCATACCATAGCTCATAGGGTGTCTTCTTTGTGTCCTTCAATTGTACTTTGTTTAATGTGTAGACAGTAGTACTGATAGCTTCCCTACATAAATTTTGACTGATGCTTTTCTCAATCATTAGTGTTCTTGCACAATCAACAATAGATATGTTTCTCCTCTCAACAATCCCATTTTATTGTGGTGTTCTTGGTGTAGAAACCTGTCTTTTAATTCCATGCTCATTGTAATAGTTAGTGAACTCATCTGAAATAAATTCCCCTCCTCTATCTGACCTTAAGCATTTTAATTCCTTACCACTTTTCTTCTTTACCATAGCCTTATACCATTTAATCATCTTGAATGCTTCTAATTTATCTTTTAAGAACATAACTATCATCATTCTAGAATAATTATATACAAAGAGAATGAAATACCTATCTCCATAGTAGCTCTTTGTGCTCATGGGTCCACATAAATTAGTATGGACTAATTCTAGAATTGCATCAGATGTATGGGCTTTACTCTTGGAACTAGACTTTGTCATCTTACCTTTTTGACAATTCTTACACATGATATGCTCGGGTTTAGACATTCTCGGTAAGCCTCTTACTTTCCTTTTATTGCTGATATTTATCATGTTGTGAAAATTTACATGGCACAGTCTCTTATGCCACAACCATATGTCTTCATTTCTAGCCATTAAACAAGTGTTGTTAATGTCATAAAGATAGAAAAGGTTACCATTTGTTTGTTCCCCAATTCTGATCAATCTTCCTGATTCATCGAAGATCTTTTCCTTCTTATTTTCAAATGCTACTCGGTGACCTGTGTTATTCAACTGAGAAACACTCAAAAGATTATAATTGATTCCTTTGACCCAGTAAGCATTTTCACATTTGATCAAGTTATTCAGAATTATAGTTACTTTACCTTAAACTGGACAAGGTGTGTCATTACCCATTCTTACTGATCCACCATAATAGTATTCAAAAGTCTCAAACTTTTGTTTATCATCGGTCATGTGGTGAGTGTAGCCACTATCTGTAATCTAGATATAATTTTTACTAACCTTGGATATGAGTGTAGTTTCTACATACCTTTCTTCTTCATTGTCTGAATAATCCTTCAAGGCTATAAATACCATCTCAATGTCTTCATTCGATTCGGTGTCAGTATCATCAGTTATGTTCTCAGCTAGGTAACACACTTTCTTTCCTTTGTCCTTGTAGTCTCGGGTATCTCTTTTGTCAAATTTTTGGTTGCTTCGGTAATCTCTGTTATCACCTCTATCAAACTTCTTCTCATAATATTTGTCATTAATTATGTCATCTTTTCTTCTATTGGAATATCTCGCAGAAAATTATCCAACCTCTTTACAATTGAAACATACAAGTGGTAATTTACCTTTGTATCTGGGTGCCAGCAAGAAGTTGAGTCCACTTTTTGGGCAAAAAGTGGAAGTGTTTTCTCTTTTTTTCAAATTTGTTGTCAATTTATGTCAAAATTTGAGGCACTTAGAGATTGAATCTAAAAACACTTCACTAATAGAAAATGTAGTGCTCGGAGTGTACTTTTCAAATATGTAATTTATTTAAATACCCACATGGTAGAAAAAAATTTAGTAGGTATTTTTTAAAACTACTTTTTCAAAATGCCTCTTTCAAGACCATACCACACACGTGTACGACCACCATATTTGGACCTATATAAATAATTTTTTGTGAATGCTTTTAGAGAAAGGTACCTAAGACACCAAAGATTGATGAGAATATTTTTTCTTTTTTTTTATTGAATATTTTTTTTTAATTAATTTTTAATTGACTATAAAATATATTTTTGAAACCTCTCGTGTATGACCACCGTAATTTGATGAAAAAATCACATTTTTTCAAAATTCTTTTTTTTAGCTTCAAGGAAATTCTATGTAGATTGATGTCATGTAAATTATTTTTAAAAAATTGGAAAAACAAAAAAGTTATTAAAGTTTTAGTGAACCTTACTATTTTAAGTTTGGGTACCACTGTTGATTAATAAATATTGTAAAAATAGTAAAATTGATCATATCAGTATAAAATTTATATTTTAGAAATCTAGACAGTATGTTCTCTAATGAGTTTTCATTTCATCAAAAAAATTGATAAGGAAGACCCTCAAAAAATTATGGCAAGACAGAAATCTACTATTCAAATGTCAGCCTTTATTTTGGAGGTCCAAGCATAGGCTTGGTCCCACCAAGCCTGTCCCAAACCAAAATCCAATGCAAAGGCTGGCCTTGTAAATTCTAAATTTAAAAAATAGGCACACGTTTAAAAATGTGTTCCCGTTTCTTAAATATACTAAATTGACATCAAAAAATACATTTCTTAAAAAAATTAAAAAAATTAAAAAATGGGTACCCATTTTTTGAATTTTGGATCAGGTGTCTGAGCCTAAGACGGGTGCCTATTTTTTTCAAAATGGGTGCCCGTTTCTAGCGGCATTGTTTCAAGTCCACAAGCCTTCCACCGAATTGGCACCCAACTTCTTGCACTTACCCATCTTCCTTTGCCTCTCTGCAATCTTTTGGTCATTAATGCGTCAATCTCATTAAGTCCTTCATCATCAGTATCACTTTCACTATCATTTCTCATAGTGTGTTTATGACTTGATTTGCTTACTCTTAAAGAAGATTTGAATGTAGATTCTATGGATGGCAAGACACTGTTATCAAAGTTGTTCATCTCAAATGAAATTATTCTACCAATCAGACTATCTAGAGTAACAGTGTTGTTTGATATTGCTCTCATTTCTTGTATAGTGGATACACTAATAGCATAGACAGGCAATAAGGTTCTTATAATTTTACTTACCACAATCTCTTCTTTAAGTACACCACCAAATCCTCGGATGGCATTGAATACCTCTTTAATTCTGCAGCTATAGTGAGTGATATTCTCACCTTCTTTCATCCTTAGCTCATCAAATTTTCCTCTTAGGCTTTCTGCCTTAGCTCTTAGTACATTAGAATCTCCTTCATGTACCAACTTCAATTTATCTCACATTTTCTTTGTGGAGGTGCAGGTTTTGACATCTTCAAACTCAGCATCGAAGAGTGGGGAAGAAAGCTCTATCATCATGAAATTGTGCTCATGCTTCTCTCTCAATTTCTCAAGGGTGTGAGGTCCTATAGGCAACAAATATTCAGTATCTAAGTATTGAGTAACATCATTTCCAATACCTCATAAGTGGAGTCTTATTCTACTTTTCCATGATTCGAAGTTATCTTTATTCAACATAGGCACATCTTGTCTGTTCATCTTGTGATCTTTTGCTTCAGTTGTTAAACTCCCTTTCTAAGTACACAAGCTCTGATACCAATTGTTAGAATAACTAGGAGGGGGGTGAATCAGTGGCCTCAAAAATATTTGAATATATCAACCCAAAAACTTAATACCATAATGTTAAGCCTCTAGTTATCTTCAATCCAATAAGATGAATGCCTTCAAATATACTTATCAATTAACTATTGCTTGGATCTCAATGTTAAACCTTATTCTTTATCTTTACCGAATAGCAGTCTTTCAATTTACCGAAAATAGTAAATTAACTAGAGTTTACTGATAAATCCAAATTAGTTATGTGTAATTCAAAACACTAAAGTAATGACACATAAACACATTGGCACATGGATTTTTAACGTGGAAACCCTATTAAGGGAAAAACCACTTGGTACCGGTAACCCAAAATTTTCACTCTTCTGAAGTGAGCTCGGTGAAGAGCCAACCCTCTTAAAGGTTACAAATACACTGTTAGGTGTGAACTTGTTAGAGGATTTAATAGAATAGTTTGTCACTTGATATCTGGCATCTCATGCTACCTTGTATGATAAAACCCAGTGTAGTTTTTCATATGGTATCTAGCATCTCATGCTATCTTTATGACCAAACTTTTTGATACTCCTTGGGATGTATCTCAATTATAAAAGGATCTTTAAATCCTTCTCAGTTAAGAGACTTTTTGATCCAATAGTTAAACTAAAACAGTAAATTATCTATTCATACATACAACTTATACTTGTAGATTTTTCAGATCTATTGTAATCTCATGTTACCTTTCTGATCAATGTATCAATTCAATACCTTTTCTCCACTTTTTTTCTACTTAGTGATGCTATGCTCTGTTGCTCGGTCTCCGCAGAAATCTTTAGCTCTTCCTTAGCTTGATTGATCAGGACTGTATGAAGTTTTTTCTTCATTAGTTTCTCTCTAGCATCCTCTTTCTCTATTCAACCCCCTCAATTAATTAATTAATTAAGTTGTCTATTTATAGACATGATATCCCCATTTCTAAGTTCTTGATTTTCTTCAACTTGGCGTGATCCACAATTCTCGCCAATCTTGATTTAAAGCATAACTCGTGTTTTATCTCTTTGACAACTGTTATAAAGAATCTTTAAATGTTTTACTTATCTCTTGGTTTTAAATTGTCGATGAGAACAATGTTAACAACCAGTTAAGTCTATCTTTAGCTCTTCCTGCTAAGTATTTTTTCATTTTGGGAACTCCAGTTCCTTTTGGTGTTTTCTCTTTGTTAGCTTCGGTCAACCCTCAAGTTCTCCTCAGGCTTCTCCGTCAGTGTTGTCTATCCATCAGGTATCTTTGTGATTCTGGCCGTCAGTCATTCTTGTGATTCTACTCATTGGTAATGCTTGTCATTTTTCATGTTTTGGGCATCACTGTGACTTTTCTCTTTGGGTTTCTTTGTCCTTCAGGTTCCACTCTATCGGTGTCTATAGTCACTTGGTGAATGCTTGTCTAATATGCATTACAGAAAGCATAATATTTAACTCTCTGATTCTCTGAAGTCTTTGACACATTGTATATAACCAATCAGATTATATCAAGTTGACATCAATGACAATACAATCCATTTAACTAATTTAATCAATTAGAATGGTTTGATGGCTTGTATGATATTTCTGCATTTTGGTGATCAACTTAACATCTTCAAACATTCAATCAATTATATGTCATCACTAAGGAGGTAATTGAGGCTTTCCAGCAGACTTTGGGGCCGCTTTTTCCTGAATTGAATCACAGGTGGAAACTCTAGGTGGATATTGCAGCCATGATCATGGCTTGGGGACTGGAGTTGGGTGAACATGAGCGGGTGGTGGAGCGGGTGATGAAAGCCCTTTTTAAGGCAGACTTAATTGCTAATGTTGATTCACTGTTGGAGTGGGCTCACCCTAGTTGGGATTTTGACTTCAGTGAATGCTTTGAAAATGATGAAGAAGGGATAGCTCTGGGAATTATCCCTTTCTTACGATGGCCAAAATTGGTTAACAGGGAAAACTATTTGCAGGATAGAAAGGAGGGATGGGAAAAATTGAAGGTGGGCATTATGAATTTCCAAGAAAACAGAGGGTTGCTAGTGGTTCCTTCCACATTTACGAAGGGGGAATGTCAGCCAAAGGTAGGAAAAGGAAGGTGGTGATAAAATTTAGAGTGTAGCGTTGTATGCCATGCTGGTTCTGGGATGATTTTTGTGGTGATTTTGGCGATATGCACATTTTTATCTATGATAAATCATGTGCTACAAGAAATTTTGGAAGGCTGGGGTTTTTGTGTAATGTCATATTTCATGCATCAAAGCTTGAACAAAGGAGGAAATATGATATTGGGATGGTGCTTACCGGTTTTTTTGACTATGAAGCCAAATGCAACTATCTACTCGGGTGGAGTTCTGTTAGGAATAAGGTGTCTCAACCTTGTATATTTCCTTACATTTGATATTTTCCAAATGTCAGCACTTTGGACAATGTGTAAGGTAATCGTGACTAAAACAGTTATGACGGATTCCTATGACGGTCATTAATATTTGTAAGAACTAATTGTGGAAGATTTGATGATGGGTGAAGACATGCAAGACATGTGGAAATTGATCATGTTGAGTACTGTACACTCTTCTGCAACCGTATTTTCTTGGAGAATGGTAAAACCCTAATACAGTTGTCTTTGGAAGTTGCCCTAAAAAGGGAAGCGCATGATATAAGCATTTTTTACGGTTGCAAATTGGAGTGAGAAGTTAGTGTATTGTTGGAACATTTTAATGCTGTCAAATTTGTCTTCAAGTGTCAATTATCTCCTAAAAGAACTTGCATTGCAAGTGTATTGTAAACAGTAATAGTTTTGATTAATACATTGTGCACGTTTTGGAGTACTGGGGTTTTTTATCAAAAGGTTTTACCCAGGGTAAATCATTGTGTCATTCTCATTTTTCTATGTATGCATGTTATTGTATTGTCATTCTGTAATTGCTAAGGGTTAAATCTAAATTTGCACAATCCTCTTCTCAGGAGTTTAGTGTAGGGAACTATTTTCCGCACACTTAGTTTCCTTTCAGTTGGTATCAGAGCCTAACCAGTTTTGGTTCTATTTTTTAGGGTACGGGTTTTTTGAGCTAATCTCTAATTCAATGGGAGTATTGTTGCAGAGTATTCATAACCTTATTGTAGGAAGATATAACAAGTTCTTCATACAATAGAATGGAGGTAGAAAAGTTCAATGGCACAAACTTTGAGTTGTGGAAACTCAAGATGAAAGACATGCTCATAGACTGTGATGTATGGGAGGCGGTTGATAATGATATCAAACCATTAAACATGCCTCAAGCAGATTGGGATCTCAAGGATCAGAAAGCTAAGGGTCTCATTAGACTTTGTCTAACAGATTATGTTCTCCTGAATGTTCTTGATGAGAAGACTGCAAACAAATTGTGGACACGGCTTGGGTCTGTGTATCAGGCCAAGTCCTTGGTTAATAGATTATTCCTAAGAAAGAAGTTGTATTCTCTCATAATGGAGGAAGGAGGATTTTTTGCAGATCACCTGAACACATTTAACATGTTTATTGCACAATTGACATCAACTGCTATCAAGTTGAAGGAGGAGGATCAATGTATGACCCTGCTATGTTCCTTGCCGGATTCATGGGAACATCTTGTGATGGCCCTTTGGAGTACTATTGTCACTTTCCAAATGGATGATGTGGTTTCTTCACTTTTATCTAAAGAGTTACGAAGAAAGACTTCTAATTCAACCAAGGAAGCCCTTGTTGTTCGCGGTAGATCCAAAGACAGAGGAAAGAAAAATGACAATAAGTCTGAAAAGGGTAGATCCAAATCCGTGGGAAATCTAAGACTCCTCGAAAGTCTAAGGTAACATGTTGGAATTGTGGTAAGACTGGGCACTTTCGTAAGGACTGCAAAGAGCCAAAGAAGAAGAAGAAAAACCCATATTCAGATTCTGAAAAATCTCAAGAAGATGGCGATGCTTTTGTCGTAACCTTGGACACTCATGCATCTGATGATGTGTGGCTGATTAACTCAGGTGCTTCTTTTCACATGACCTCTCATCGAAGTTGGTTCTCAAAGTATGAGGAGTTCGATGGTGGAAAGGTGTACCTAGGTGATGATTCTCACCTAGAGATAGTTGGACAAGGAAGAGTCACTATCAGATTCCCTGATGGACAAGTAAAGGGGATCAATGGGGTAATGCATATCCTGGGTTTGGCATGAAACCTGTTATCTATAAGTATGTTGAATGATGCAGGTGTGCAAGTTTTTTTTTCGAAAGATGGATGCAAGATGATTAGAGGAGCTATAGTGCTCACGAAAGGCACTAGGAGAGGTACCCTGTTTCAATTGGATGCTTGCACTTCAAAGTGTAATAGTTATTCTATCTCAAGGAAGAGAGCAGCAGTCACTTCATCTCCACCATCTGAACCAACAGTGAAGAAGTCTATGGTAATGGGTTTTGATGGTAGTGCAGCAAGTGTACCTAAGGGTGCTAAGACTTTGGAAGGCAAACTTCCTACAGAAAAGACAATGTTGTGGCATATGAGATTTTTCCACATTGGTGAGAAGGGTTTAAGAACCCTAAAAAATAAAAACCTTGTTGAGGGGTTAAATGATTGTAGTCTCGAGTTCAACTTCTGTGAACACTGTGTTAATGGTAAGAAAAATTGTGTTCATTTATACTCCAGTTCTCACAAGTCTTCTAGTATTTTGGATCTTATCCATTCGGATGTGTTTGGTCCTATTAAAGTTCCTTCACTCTCCAAATCTGTATATTTTGTATCTTTTATAGATGATTACAGTAGAA
>MU227412.1:153882-179023 GCA_018584345.1 Thuja plicata
TGTGTTTTTGGTTGTGAAGCTTATGCACATGTGCCTAAGGAGAGAAGATCTAAGTTGGAAAACAAGGCTGTAAAATGTATCTTCATCGGCTACAGTGTTGGTGTGAAAGGATACAAGCTTTGGGATCATGTGATTGGTAAGGTGTTTTTTAGAAGAAATTTTATTTTTAGAGAGATAACACCTCCTCTTATTGTGCTACAGCCATATGAAAAAGAAATGAAAGAAGATGTTGTTCAGTTGCCTCCTACCCCTGAGAAGACTAAACAAAGAGACTGTGATGGATCTGATGATGAGGAGAGCTCTAGCAGCTCTGAAATTTTAGAAGAAGAGGTAGAACAACCGCAAACTCAGCCCTTGAGGAGATCCACAAGAGAAAGAAAGCAACCAGAGAGGTTTGGATTTTCTATGTTAGATTCCAGTTGTGCTTATGCCTTGATTACCAACATTGATGAGCCTAGATCTGTGAAAGAGGATATAGGTATGGAAGATGTAGGTTCCTAGATTGAGGCCATGGATGATGAGATGGCTTCATTGGAGAAGAACAAATGGACCTAGTACCTTTGCCTAAAGGATGAAAACCTGTTGAAAGAAAATGGGTGTTTAAGAAGAAATTTTGTGCAGATGGCAACGTTGAGAGGTACAAGGCCATATTGGTTTCAAAGGGGTATTCATGGGTGGAGGGAATTAATTATAGTGAAATATTCTCTCCTGTTGCAAAGATTACATCCATTAAATTTTTGTTATCTCTAGCAAAATCATATGATTTAGAGGTAGAACAGATGGATGTGAAGACAGCTTTCCTTCATGGTGATTTGGAGGAAGAGATCTATATGTCACAACCTGAGCACTATATTCAGAAAGGTAAAGAGTCTTTGGTTTGCAGATTAAAGAATTCTCTGTATGGTTTGAAACAATCTCCTAGGATGTGGTACCTTAATTTGATGCCTTTGTGTTGTCAATTGGTTTTCTGAGATCAAAATCAGATCATTGTGTTTATTTCAAAGTTGACAATGATCGCCTTATTTTTATTGCATTATATGTTGATGATATGTTGTTGATTGGGAAGGGTATGGGTATGATTTTTCTGATTTGAAGTCTCAGTTGTCAGCACAGTTTGAGATGAAAGATCTAGGGGCAGGCAGGTATATTTTGGGAATGGAAATCAGTAGAGATAGATCTAACAGAAAACTTTGGTTGAGTCAAAGTAAGTATGTGAAGTCTGTGTTGGACAGGTTTAGCATGGTAGATTGCAGACCATTGTGTGTTCCTGTTTCTATGGGAACAAAGTTATCTATGGATGATTGTCCAAAATATCTTAGTGAGGTGGAGGACATGAGAAAAGTACGTTATGCAAGTGCAGTTGGAAGCCTTATGAATGCTATGGTCTGTACTAGACCAGACATTGCCCAAGAAGTGGGAGTCCTGAGTCAGTTTATGGCTAAACCTGAACGGGTACATTGGGATGCAATTAAGAGAGTGTTCAGATATTTGAAGGGTACATCATAGTATTCCATATGCTATCATGGAAACTCTTCTGGAGCTCCGCATTTAGTTTGTATTCATGGGTTTGTGGATTCAGATTGGGCAGGTGACATTGACAGCAAGAGATCAACCAATGCCTATGTATTCACTATGTTTGGTGGTGCCATCAGTTTGATGAGTAAGTGACAACATGTGGTCGCTTTGTCCACGATAGAAGCAGAGTACATGACAGCTACTCATGCTTGTAAGGAATCCATTTGGCTTAAGAGATTGTGTTCGGATGTTGGTGTTGATGCAGGATAGATTACAATTTGTTGCGACAGTCAGAGTGCTATTTGCCTTGCGAAGAATCCAACTTTCCATGCCAGAACCAAGCACATTGATGTGCAATTTCACTTTGTGAGAGATATGGTAGAGGATGGAAAGGTAATTTTGGAGAAGGTATATATAGTAAAGAATGTTGCGGATGCATTGACAAAACCTGTGGGCACAGAGAAGTTCAGATGGTGTTCGGAGTCTATGGGCTTCTTGGCCTATAGCAATTAAATCATGTTTTTTTTTTTGGCTCTTACAAGGTGTTTGACAAGTGGGATAATGTTAGGAATAAGGTGTCTCAACCTTGTATATTTCCTTACATTTGATATTTTCCAAATGTCGACACTTTGGACAATGTGTAAGGTAATCATGACTAAAATGGTTATGACGGATTCCTATGACGGTCATGAATATTTGTAAGAGCTAATTGTGGAAGATTTGATGTTGGGTGAAGACATGCAAGACATGTGGCAGCTAATCATGTTGAGTACTGTACACTCTTCTGCAACAGAAAAAAAAAATTTGGGTTCCTATTTTCTTGGAGAATGGTAAAACCCTAATACGGCTGTCTTTAGAAGTTGCCCTAAAAAGGGAAGCGCATGATATAAGCATTTTTTAGGGTTACAAATAAGAGTGAGAAGTTAGTGTATTGTTGGAACATTTTTATGCTGCCAAATTTATTTTCAAGTGTCGATTATCTCCTGAAAGAACTTGCGTTGCAAGTGTATTGTAAACAGTAATAGTTTTGATTAATACATTGCACAGTTTTTGGAGTTCTGGGGTTTTTTACCGAAAGGTTTTCCCCAGGGTAAATCATTGTGTCATTCTCATTTTTCTATGTATGCATGTTATTGTATTATCATTCTGTAATTGCTAAGGGTTAAATCTGAATTTGCACGATCCTCTTCTCGGGAGTTTAGCGTAGGGAACTATTTTTTGCACACTTAGTTTCCTTTCAAGTTCAATGTTGAAGGTTCTAGAACAGGTGGGGAATGGTGGCCAAAGATGGTTATAGATGTTAACCAGTTAGTCATCACAGGTTTTTGGTTGTTTATTTACTTTCCCTTATATGACTGCAATTATGTAATGTTTTAAGGTGGATAGGATGGGGTGTTTTTAGTGGGAATGTTTTGCATTGTAATGGGTTCGAAACATGAAGCTAAATAGAGATTATATACTTGTATTTATCTTAATATGAATAAAATAAATATTATTACCGACCAAAAAAATACTAATTATCAAAATAGACATGTTTCTATTTTAAATCCTTAAAATTTTGAGGTTTATTTCTTTGTAAAGGGCTCTTTTAAAAAAATCAACTTCAAAATTTAACTTTCTTTAAATATATTGTCTTGAAATTTCCCAATTTTAAAATAGATATTTCTATTATAAATCTTTAAAAATTGAAATTCCTTCCAATCTTGAATTAGTTTCTAATAACTAATTTTTTTGATTTAACAATAGATATTTCCATTTTAAATTTATAAAAACTAATTTTTTAAACTATATTCCATCTTGAATTAGTTTTTAATAACTAAAGTTTCCAATTTTAAAATAGATGTTTCCATTATAAATTTCAAAAAAAAATAATTTACTATTTTCTCTCTAAAACAAAGTTTTTTTTCTATTTTAGAAATATTTTTCTTTTATAAATTTTTTTAAAGTTCAAAATAAATTGTTTCAATAATATGTGGTGGATGATATTAATGTTGTATATTTTAAATTTTTTAGTATATATCAAGTAAATTTGCATTCAACATTATTAATATAATATGTAAAGTCAAACCATGCTTTACATCAAAATAAGTGTTTAGAATGATATATAGGTCAAATACCTTCACAAATTACACTCATTCTTGATGAACTCTTATTTTAATTTATTAAATTTTTCAAAATTAAAAATATATCTAGATCTACTTTGTTTAAAATGCTTAAATGTTGCAAAATATTTAGAATAAAATAACTAAAGAATTTGAGAAAATGAAAAATTTATTATAAATAAAAACCTAATTTTTTAAAAATTTCAAGTCATTGAATAAAAAAATGCCACCTAAAATTTTGCATGTCAATGATTTGCCAACTAATTTTATCCACTTAAGTTTTAAAAATGCAACTGAAAACCAACATATCACTGAGTGGCCAAAGCAGTAGCCCTGGAAAAGGAACATATTCTTTGCCTCCAAACGTCATGGCCTTTGAAGCCTCACTCTACATGAATTTTCCACAAATGAATTATATTTTCCTGGCAAGTAGATTAATTGCGATATTATTGTCTCCCAAGAGCAAAAGGAGGTAAAACAAGGACCATTACAAAATGATCTTATCCAAGCAAAAGATCAACCCATTCAAATCCATTTTCAAAATTATCATCACATGAGTTATTGTAACATCAAAAAATCCTAGTTTTATTGACAAGTGCAAGCGACAAAACACCAATCTTTCATTATAAATTTTATAGTGTCAGACCCACAAAATTTATTGCAACAACAAATGCAATAGCAACCTGCATAGCATCTTGCATGTTGTAAAATAAGTGGACAATCAAAGATCTGATGCGCAAAGTCATATTTAGTTTCGGTAATACGAATCAAAAAAAGGGCAATGAAGGGAACTCTCAAACTATTAACCGAGAATTGTGGTAAAATATCTATAGAAAAATTGCTTTCAATAGTCCAATATTGGGAAACTGATGTATAAAAGAGAACTTGATGTTGACTAAGCTAAGTCCCGTGACAGATTTTATACCAAGGAATTGATTGGGTTGTCATCGATCCTTAAGTGTGCACAAAATTTTGAAGCACTAATTGTGCCTAGTCAAGGTCTCGCCCTTTATGATGATATAAGTTTGTTAGCACTGATCTCATACACCATAAAACAATAGAAACCCTCATTCCCAATTTGTAATAGATATACAACATCCATGAAATAATCCATAAAATCAAATCAAAGCGGATTAAAACAAACCCTTGACCTCAAGACTCATGAAATAACTATCAAATCAAATGAAACTTGATTGAACATAGAAACAGGTTTACTCATAAGATGAAATTGAAAACAAACATCACAATACCATACCTACCATACCTGCATTATTCTCTCACTTTCGATTTCTCCTTCCATCTCAAATTCACTTTTCCCCACTTGTTTGCAATCTGAAGTGCTTCAATTTGTATTATATTTTTTTTCACATGCACAAAAACAATGATAGAAGATACCAAAAAGAAGTCTAGGTTTTGAAGAAAAAACAAGGATAATGGAAACAAAACAAGGAAACTTTCCAAATTAACAGGGACTGTTGGTTTCTATTCTTGGTAAACTAAAATCCACGGCAAAAGGCTGACAATTATCTGGCAAGAAAAAACATTTCCAAGAGCAAAACTCCCACACAAAGCCTATCGGCTTAAATATTGCCCATGAGAAAATAAGAAGCAATGGGGTGGGGTTAGTGCTTATGTAGCCCCACCACCATTGATATATGTTTTATATTATATATTTTTTAATAATAATATTTTTATATTATTATTATTATTAAATTCTTTTTACTGGTGAAATCTTGATTGTTTTTTTTCCAGCAACCACATTTTTTCAAAATTTTAAATTCACAAAATCAATACACATATTTTAATATATAAATTTCTATTAAAAATTTAATCAAAATCCCAACAGATTTATTTCTATAAAAATATTATACTCATATGCAAATATATATATATATATATATATATATATATATATATATATATATATATATGGTTTAAATCCCAAGGTTTTAAACAAAATTTCTAATAAAATCCTAGCTGATCTAATATAAAAAATTTCCATTATTTTTCTAACACAATTTTGGAATTCACATATTCAAAACAATAAAGATTTTTCCATTCAAACAAAAACTCAATAGCCTTTTCAAATCAAATATTCGTACAATAAAAGAATCACAATACAACCATATCAAAAATATCAACCAAACCTGGCAGGCACAAAGTAAACAATCTTTTCAAAAGACCAAATCTACAAGGTTTTCAAAACCTACCTTAATCTACCAGTTGATAGAAGCCATGAAGAACAATCCAAAACCTTGAAAATCCTAAGCTTTCACAATTTCCTTCAATCCAAAACCAGAGCAAAAAACCTATAAATCTATCTTTGCAATAACGGCTAAAAGAATCCTAATAAAGAAAACATATTCAACCTAGGGTTTTCAAAGCTCATGCAAACCTAAAAACAGAACTCAACTTAAAATTGAGTAAAAAGAATTAATTTAATTAATAATTCCCCACTTAAACAATTCACTCAACTTTGATTTAAATTTTAATTTTAATTTTATTAAAAAGAATGTGCAACTTTAATTGCATATTAATATTTAATCAACAATTAATATTTTTAGCCTATTAATAGTTATGCAATCGATAATTAAATATCAATTCATTAATTATGCTTTTAAATTTCAATTTTAGATTTAATAATTAATTAAATTCTCTAGTTCCAAAATTGGACTTTTTAATTAACACTTGTATTTAATTAAATCTTATTAATTAAATACCCCCATATTTAATATTTCAATATTTTAATAAAATTTAATTATTTAATTGCATAACTAATCTTATAAATCACTTAACCATTTTAACACAAAATTCACATCAATCCACATGACCCGACAACATGAAGAAAGAACCGACTAAATCCAAAATACCACAATCAAGCATAAAGGAAGGGTTCATGAATGATGTCACCTTGATGAATTCGAAGGGTAGAAAATAAGACACTTGTCCCCTATTTCAAAATAATAAATGGATTAAGTTAGGATTGGACCTGTCTATTATCTCCCCTCTCTTACCATTGAGATATTGCGATAGGGCACGCTCATCCTAGCACTTTAGGGAAGTCGATGCCTGGTACCTGAAATCTGCATAAAAGATGAGCATGTACATGCATATATATAACAAACAATGGTGGGGATTGGTAAATCATGTGGATCCCACAAGCAGGTGACTACAACTACATCCCTCAACCACATCAGGCACATCATATAGAAAGGTATAACATACACGCTAATCATACACATGCAAGTACGAGGTCAGTAAAATCATCATAACATATACATAATTGCCATGAAAATAACCAACGCACACGTGTTAGTAATCTACAAGATTTTGGCATCAATATTGAAAATTAAATTATGGGTGGGCACTACATCCACCCCTAGAATTAGGCTTACTCTTGGAAGTTGACAAACAAATAAATATTACAAGGTTTGCATAGAGGTACTACAATGGTTCTCCTTTAAATACAATGCATGCTTCAATTGGGGACTTAGGTCCTTGACCCAATTGACCTACTATGTTACAACACCCTAATATTCACATGGTAAATAACACATGTAAATGAAAATATTATGAATTACTTCCTAGTTTGTAACTTTCAAACACTCACATACATTACACAAGAGTTGATACAAACTCTAATTAATTTATTTTTACAAGGACATGCATATCCAGTCACTACGAGCAAAATGATTCTGGTTTAATCATAAACCAAAAACCACATTGATCGATCGTTCATCATCTAACAATTTCTTAAATAGATCTAGATCTTTATTCATTCAACATTATATAATTCATTTATAAATTAATTATATAAAGTACACATTTTCATTTTCATCAAATAAAAAATTTAAAAGTTCATACAATCCTAGTACCATTCTCCACAATGTCCTCTCTTACACATACTATCAAAGGTCCATAATAAGCATGATAGAAACAACAATTTTCACAAAACTGAGCTAGCAATATCAAACATCTAGGATAGTCACCACAAAACAAAAAGGAAACTCCCAAGATGGAGAATAGAAATTCCAACATTAAATAATAAAAGATATCATGATAATTCCACATTAAGTCAAGTGTGACCAGTGTCACAAAATAGGTAGCGAAAAGAGAGTTAGATGACTAGTCCAGGCATAAGAAAGTTCAAAAATTTAATGCTAGCCCAAACAAAACATGAACGAATCATCAATAACCAAAATAAATTATCATTCATAAAATATTTTACATAACAAAGTGACTAATGTCAGCCACACTCAAGGGAGTAACTAATTCACGACACCCAAGACTACAACATCCTGGATGTGTTAGAGAATGTACCCTAGCACAATAGACAGTCGCTAAGGTAAAATGCATCAAACGCAACTATAACTAAACAAATGGCAAATTTTTACCAATAAATTATAAGTTACGATGGTCAACAACTAGACACCTAATGGGCGCACAAAATCCCAGAGTTCCTAGTGTAGAAACTCGGACTCTAATACCATATGTAATGCCCTGCCAAGGAACCTAGGAGAAATTAACCTAAAACATGTTACTTTGTTTACAAAATAAATTTTTTATTAAGAGTTTACATTTAAAATGAATAACAATGTGGAAGCAATATAACATAAGATAATACATACTCATAAATGTAACTCATTTACAAATAACAAATCCTGAGCATTCCATGTTGTAGAATTATGCAAGTTAACTAATCTACTAAATACAATAAAAAATATATAATCTCCATATAATTCAAATGAATAACAAGAACACCATGTCATAAATGAAACCTAGATACAACTGATACCATAAGGTATACATAATGAACCAACATCTACTATACAAGTTGTAGGGTATGTGATAAAACCCAATATAAAGTACAATATAATATTCCAAGAATATCACAACTGATACAATGATACAAGTGTACAACATAAGAAAGATAAGAGCAAGTCTCCAACAATGATGAAGAAGAAGGTAGAAACATCATCAAGGATCATCATAGCATAAAGTCACAAATGTCAGATCTCAATGGTAATAAGAATCACTACCACCTGAACTCATGGAACCAAAGGTCCACTCCCATCATGCTGAGGAGATAAAATCAGGCCCCACTCAAGGAAACAACCAAACAAGAAAGACTAATGCAAGGATACACTGGATAATAGGTAATAAAAAGTTTCAATGTTTTAAGTATAAATGATTAAGAGACAAAACAAGTGTACCAAATGCTCACGTAGGAACCTAGAACACATATAGGGAAGTGTCATCACATAAGTCCACTCAAGTGAGCTACCCTAGTCGTCCCTCTAGACCCTGGCCCCCAAGTGATTCTATGTGGCTCAGTAATCCTTTCATACAGATAAGGATCCTAACTATGTTAGACCTCAATCAAGCACTTCTCTCACTCCCATCCTAGCCTATACTAGCACTTAAGGCATGGGCTAGAACACATAATTATCTTATTAATGTTTCCCTGCCTAATAGATTTATTAGGTTTTCACTTATTAGGTCACTTACAATGAGTTACCCTAGTAACCTGTTAGGGCCCTAGTCCCCATTGCAAGTCACTTCCCCTCTATGCTCCTAGATAACCTACCCCAATGCTCCCAGCAAAATAGACAAAGAGAAGACAAAACCAAATCTATAAAAGTCTCCTCATAAATCATTAATTTACAAAAAATCATCAAAGACAAGTGCTAGACAACAATAATAAAGAACATCCCATACAAGGATCCAAATTGTCCATCCCATAATGGACATCTCAATAAACAATTACCAATTCTCATAGTTCATCATATCATAAGATAAATCAAATCTTCAAGGACAAAGTCATCAATGACATATATTTTTTAATAATAATCTTTTAATATTACTATTATTATTATTAAATTCTTTTTACTGGTGAAATCTTGATTGTTTTTTTTAGCAACCACATTTTTTTCAAAAAAAAAAAATTTAATTTTAAATTCAGAAAATCAATACACATGTTTTAATATATAAATTTCTATTAAGAATTTAATCAAAACCCCAACAGATTTAATTCTATAAAAATATTATGCTCATATGAAAATTAATTATATATATATATATATATATATATATATATAGTTTAAATCCCAAGGTTTTTAACAAAATTTCTAATCAAACCCTAACTAATCTAGTATAAGTTTTTCTATTGTTTTTCTAACACAATTTTGGGCATTCACACACACACACACACACACACACACACACATATATATATATAGTTTAAATCCCAAGGTTTTTAACAAAATTTCTAATCAAACCCTAACTGATCTAGTATAAGTTTTTCTATTGTTTTTCTAACACAATTTTGGGCATTCACATATTCAAAACAACAAATATTTCTTCATTCAAACAAACACTCAATAGCCTTTTCAAATCAAATATTCGTATAATAGAAAATCACAATACAACCATATCAAAAATATCAGTCAAACCTGGTAGACACAAAGTAAACAATCTTTTCAAAAGAACAGATCTACAAGGTTTTCAAAACTTACCTTAATCCACCAATTGATAGAAGCCACGAAGAGTTCAATAAAAACCCTTGAAAAATCCTAAACTTTCACAATTTCCTTCAATCCAAAACCAGAGCCAAAAACCTATAAATTTGTCTCTACAATAATGCCCAAACGAATCCTAATAAAGAAAACCTACTCAACCTAGGGTTTCCAAAGCTCATGCAAACCTAAAAAGAGAACTCAACTTAAAATTGAGTAAAAAGAATTAATTTAATTAATAATTCCCCACTTAAATAATTCACTCAACTTTGATTTGAATTTATATTTTAATTTTATTAAAAATAATGTGCAACTTTAATTGTATATTAATATTTAATTAACAATTAATATTTTTGGCCTATTAATAATTAAATATCAATTCATTAATTATGCTTTTAAATTTCAATTTTGGATTTAATAATTAATTAAATCCTATATTTTCAAAATTAGACTTTTAATTAAGTCTTTTTAATTAACACTTGTTTCCATTTGTAAATATTGTTTTTCTATTGGCTAGGAAAGGAGGTTTTATTCTTTGCTTCTTTCCTCCTGGAACCTTCTGAAGCATTTTATATTAATAAATTATAATGGCTCCGTCCATTTTTGCCAAAAAAACACTTGTATTTAATTAATTCTCATTAATTAAATACCCCATATTTAATATTTCAATATTTTAATAAGATTTAATTATTTAATTACATAAGTAATCTTATAAATCACTTAACCATTTTAACACAAAAATCACATCAAACTACATGACCCGACAACATGAAGAAAGAACCGACTAAACCCAAAATACCACAATCAAACACAAAGCAAGGGTTCACAAATGATGTCACCTTGACGAATTTAGAGGGTAGGAAATAAGACACGTGTCCCCTATTTCAGGACAATAAATTACTTAAGTTGGGATTTGGGCTCGTCTTTTATCTCCCTTCTCTTACCATTGAGATATTGTGATAGAGCACGCTCATCCTGTCAATTCAGGGAAGTTGATGCTCGGTACCTAAAATCTGCATAAAATATGAGCATGTACATGTATATATAAACAGACAATGGTAGGGATTGGTACATCGTGTGGATCCTACAAGTAGGTGACTACGACTCCTTCCCTCAACCACATTAGACACATCATACAAAAAGGTAAAACATACACATTCAAGTATGGGGTCATTAAAATCATCATAACATATACATAATCATCATTCTCACCATACACATTCAAATATGGGGTCAATAAAAATCATCATAATATGTACATTATCACCATGAAAATAACCAAAACATATGTCTTAGTGATCCAAAAGATTCTGGCATCAATATTGAAAAGTGAATTATGGGTGGATTCTACACAAACATGTCTTCACATGGGTGTGAAGAAGAAATTAAAGCTAAAAGGATGAATGAATTTAGTGCTCTAACACCGTAGGAAGGAAGGAAACTTGTGCAAGATGTTAGCGTATTGTTGTTCCTTGATTAAGATATTTTTGATGCAGTTGATTGGGATATTTTTGATGCAGTGGCCCTAGATGATATAAGAAAATCAAAGTAGCCTCTGTATAAGTTTGAGGAAGAAGCAAGAAAGGAATTACGGGGATCAACTTGGAGTTTAGATTATGCAGCTTTAGCTATTTGATCCATATCACAGGAGGGGAGAAGGCCAGGTACTAGAGGAGGTGACCCTAATTTGTGGGGGGTAGCCTAATGATTAAGAGAGCTTCATAGACATCCAATGTTGAAGCTGCAAGTCTTACTATGAATGTTGCCTCTTTATCTAAGGAGACAACAAAGAGAGAAGTAGAAAGAATGGAATATAAGGGGAAGTATGAGGAATTGTTTGGTAATTATGGACAATTACATAATTCTTTTTTTGAATTGCAACCTACAAACTAGATGTTGGAACAAAAGGTAAAAGATATGGAATCTAGTGTTTCTACTTCTATTGCTACTTTGTCCATTGTTGGGCCAAGTCCAACTGCATCCAGTCAACAAATTGTTGTTTATAGTCCTCCAGTTGTCTAACCATAACTAGTGATTGATGACCCAGAATGCTCTGTGGATTCTATTAAGGCCCAATGCCTTGAAAAGATTGATGAATTGGAAAAGGAGTTAAGGAATACCAAACAAGAATCATTTGAAAAAAAATGGATTTGGTAGCTACAGTACTGGATCATGTATACCATAAATTTGAAAATAAATTGGTCCATGTTCATGCATTATATTCTTTATTGTTCACTGCAGTCATGATTTTTGCAAATGATAAGGCTAATTTTATGCCTATTATGGATAAATGGATTAGAAGAGCTGATAATCTCAAGATAATGGTTATTTCTTCTAGCTTCCACAAAGATAATCCTAAAGCGTTACTGGTGCAGGAGCACCTAGGTAGGCTAGTTGTTAAAATGTAACCTAGGGTTTGCTCCTTCTTTGTTTTGGCTTGTATTGGTTCTAGCCATACCACTAGATGAATAAAGGGACCAAGAGTCTTAGTGTGTGAAGTGTTTGTAGGAGGATGTGTCTTATTAGGTCCTTAGTGACCTTTAGGTCCATTTAGGTCCAATTAGGTGTTTTTGGAATTTTGTGGAAAAATGAGCCAAGAAAGGGACTAGAGGTCCTATTTGATGTTATTTCATCATATTTGGTGGATTGGACAAGTTTGGGCATAGCTAGACCAGGTTTTGAGACCAAACTCAAAAGTTGCAAAAAGTTGTCAATGTTGTCATTGACAACTTTGACAAATTTTATGACAAGATTACATCTTCGGTGGATTTGGTTAGATAAATGTCTGAAACCGATGAATTAGTGTTTGGGTCAACTATATATGACCATCCTTGAGATGTGTGAAGGGTTGGTAAGTTTGAGAAATTTTGTGTATGGATTGTATTTGTGAATAACAGTGACTGTTAAGGTGTTTTGAGGTGATCTAACAGTTTAATGGATTGAATCCAATTCTGTGAGCATTTTCTTGTGTAATGTAGGTTGATAGAAGATTTTTTGCAGTGCTAGTTTTTTTTTTTAATATTTTTAGTTGCTTTTTTAAATTATTTTGTTTTCAGCACTATCGTTGATCTGAACTGGGCATTGCGAACAAATGGGGTCTTAACTCCATTTTTCATTGTGGCATTGGAAAAGTTCTTTGGATTATGAGAGTAGAATCTATGTACATTGTTTACAGTGCAGGAGGGGCCCAGGAAATGATGGCAGCCATTTTTAAGCTGATTCCCTAGGCGAGCCAATGTGGCATGGCTAGGGATCACCATTAGTTGCAGAGCCATTTTGGTGGATTGAAAGCATTCATAGCTTCAATAAAATATTGAAGAGGGTTAGTTTGGTCTGTTGTGTGATCCCCAAAATGAGTGGGAAGACTTGGTGAGGTTTCTTGGATAGCAAGGAAGGAGTTTCTATCAGACTGGTTTTGAAACCCTCAAAACCCTGATTCCTAGCCTTGATTATAGGCAGAGCTATACGGACAACTTGAGAGCCCTAGACCTAGAAAATATCTAGTGTCTTAGTAAAGGGTGTCTAGATCCTAAACCTATTTGGGCACTTTTTAAGACTTTTTACATGATAATGTATAAAAAGTGACTAAATAGGGCTAATTACGTGTAGCCCTATTTGGTAAGCAATTGTGTGGGTTCTTGGAACTCTATTGGAGTCTTGATGCAAAGTGTGTTTGCAGGTGTTGAAAAAGGTACTATGAACACCTTGGATACCCTAATCCTCTCTATGGATTGATCATTGATAAATTTGGATCAATTGGAGCCTTTTAGGCCAAAGATGCAAGAAAGACCATTTGGGGTCTAGGAGAAAGTTTTGAAGTGTTTTGTTCTACAATATGGTGTTCACTAGTTGAAGAAGTTAGGATCTTGTGATAAGATACCTAAGGGGCCTAGGGTTAGTTAAAGAACCCTAGTAGGTCATAGAGTGACCTAGGAGACCCTAGAAGAGGTCTTAGAAGAAGCAAGACTAGTGCTACATCAGAGTGGTATCAGAGCAAGTTGAGAAACTTGGGAAGATTGGTTTATGTCAGAAGTGGAATCTTGTGGTTCTATAAAGATGGTGAAAAATGCAAAAATAGCCAAGGACATGGAAGAGAAAAGGAGAAAAATAGAATCCTTGAGGATAAGCAATGAGAGTAAAGATGGCAGAACTAGTAGATGCTACTAGGAAGAAAGACTATGAAGCTGAATCCAATAGTAGGGGTAAGAAGAAGATTGAAGAGGAAGAATTAATCCCTGAACTAGATCCAGTATTGAATGAGGAACCTTTCTTGAAGGCCATCAAGGAATTAAGTGGAAAAGCTTTGGAAGGGATACCTTTATTTGGAGGAAATATGGATATTGAAACAGTTATGGACTAGATTGAAGCAATAGAGAATCACTTTGAGTGTGAGGGGATAAGTGAAGCCCAAAAGGTTAAAGTGGCCAAGTCTATACTCAGAGGATTAGCTTTGACTTGGTGGAAATACCTTTAGGATGAGAGGGTAAGCATGGGAAATAAATCAATAGAAAATTGGAATGCTATGGTAACCAAATTGAAGGAGAGTTATCTTCCAGAGGACTATGAAATACAACTTCATAGGAAGAGACAAAAATTGAAACCGAAAGACCTAGATGTGGCCTCATATACTGAGGAGTTTCAGAGATTGTGTTTAAGTTCTAAATTGCAGGAAGAAGAGCCAATCAAAGTGGCTAGGTACTTGGGTGGATTGAAGTGGAACATCTAATAGGAGATTAGCCTATGGACACCTACCACTATCCAAAAGTGTCACCAATTGGCCATAAAGGTGGAAGAAAAGAATAAGAAGAAAGGGGATTATACCTTCAAGAACAAAAATAACAATAGAGGCAGAGGGAGAGACCAAAGGGGTCAAAGAGGAGGCTACCAAGGCAGGGGTAGTGAGCAAAGGTCACAAGGAGAGAATAAGTTGACAGAGCAGTAGACTGAGAATAGTTCAAGAGGAGGCTATAACAGAGGCAAAGGTAATCATGGTGGTCCTAAAAAAGGAAGAGGAGGTAGGATTAGTTCTTATTTTGCAACCATGAAATGTTATTACTGTGGGCAGCTAGGTCATCCAGCCTATAGATGTCCAGACAAACCTTCTACAACAAATAGTGATAAGAGGATAGCATATGCACATGAGGACACTTCAAGTGTCAAAACCACTGAAGTAGACCATCTAGACTCAGAGATGGGTGAGAACCTGATGTTCAGAAGGGTCTTAATAAGCAAACCAATCAAGGATGATCCCAAACATAGGAGGGCACTATTTAGAATCAGATGCAAAATCCTTGGTAAGGTATGTAAGGTGATTGTGGACTTCGGGTCTATAGATAACATCATTTCAGAGGAGGCAGTAATGAAGCTTAAGCTAGCCAAGATACCCCATGTGAATCCCTATAAGGTAACATGGATCAACAAAGGCCAAAGTGTGTTGGTCAATGAGAAAACATGGGTAGAGTTCTCAATAGCAGGGTATAAAGACAAATTGCTTTGTGACATCCTACTAATGGATGCTTGTCATTTTCTTCTTGGAAGGCCTTGAAAATTTGATAATTGGGCAGTGTATGATGGGGAAGAGAACTCCATCACTTTCAACAAAGGAGGGAAGACTTTCAAAATTCAATCATTACTAGAGGATGAGGAACCACAGACCAAAACTCCTAGTGTTATGTTATGCAATGGAAAGGAGTTTTTAAAGGATGTCAAGGGTGATGAGAATGAGGGGTGTTACATTGTATTGATGTCCAAGGAGGCAAAAGAATCAGTAAAGGAACCATTACCAATGGAGGCACAAGAATTGCTTGAGAAATACAAAGACATAGTGAGTGATGGCACTCCTACAACCCTACCGCCTAAGAGGGTTATAAGTCATCAAATAGATTTTGTGCCAGGGGAATCCTTTCCCAACAAAGAAGCGTACAAGCTAACTCCAGATCAGAACTTGGAGGTAGCAAGACAAGTACAAGAGCTCTTGGATCAAGGCTTGATCAAGAAGAGAATTATCCCTTGTGTAGTCTCGGTTGTATTAGCATCCAAGAAGGGGGGAAAGTGGAGATTATGCACAGAATCAAGGTCTATAAATAGGATTACAATAAGGTACAGATTTCTAATCCCAAGAATAGAGGATATTATGGATTTCCTAGGTGGAGCAATGTACTTTACAAAGTTGGACTTGAAGATTGGTTATCACCAAATCAGGGTGAAGGAAGGTGATGAATGGAAAATGACATTCAAGACCACAGATGGGTTATATGAATGGCTTGTTATGTCATTTGGCCTCTCTAATTCTTCGAGCACATTCATGAGGCTCATGAATGAAGTGCTCAAGGACTTCATATGGAAGTTTGTGGTGGTATATCTTGATGATATACTGATATTTAGCAAGACAAGAGAGGACCATATCAGACATGTAGAGGCAGTATTGAAAAGGTTACATGAAGAGAAGTTGGCTATTAACCTTGAGAAGTGTGAGTTTTTTAAACAAGAACTAGTCTACTTGGGATTTGTAGTGTCCAAGGGGTCTTTGAAGATGGACAAAGATAAATTTGCTGCTATCTTGAACTGGCCTCCACCTACCACAGCCACTGAGGTAAGAAGTTTCCATGGCCTAGCCCAATTTTATAGGAAGTTTATTAGTAATTTTAGTATAATATGTGCACCTTTGATGGATATTATAAAGGGTGGGGTCAAAACTAAGTTCAAATGGACAGTAGAAGTAGAGAAAGCATTTGAGTTGTTGAAGAAACAAGTGGCTAGTCAACCAATCCTACAATTACCAAGCTTTGAGAAGTTGTTCACCACTAAGTGTGATACTAGTGGATTAGTAGTAGGAGGGGTATTGAGTCAAGAAGGTAGGCCTATTGCCTTCTTTAGTGATAAATTGAATGAGGCTAAGAAGAAATACTCTTCTTATGATTTGGAACTATATGCACTAGTTCAATCCTTGAGAAAATGGAGACACTATCTATTGCCCAAAGAGTTTGTGGTATTCACTGACAATCAGGCCCCTAGTTACATTAACACCCAAGAAAAGTTGAGCAACAAACATTTGAAGTGGATGGAGTACTTGCAGGCATTCACTTTTACTATAAAGCACAAGAAGGGTCAACTTAATAAGGTGGAAGATGCCTTAAGCAGGAGGTTGTTGACAGTGCAAGAAGTTCACTTGAATAGCATTGGGATTGAAATTTTTAGAGACCTATCAAATCAGATGAGGATTTTGGTGAGGCCTATAAGGTATGTGTTGATTTTGAGAATCAGTTCCATAGCAAGTTCTCTGATTTTACTTTACAGAATGGATTGTTGTTCAAGGGCAATTAGTTGTGTGTACCCAAAGGGTCAATGGGGATTAACCTCATCCAAGAGAAACATAATGGTTCTCTAAGTGGTCATTTTGGTAAGGACAAGACCTTGGAATGGGTCCAAAGGTTCTACCATTGGCCAAAGATGGTGAAAGATGTCACCAAGTATGTGGAACAATGTGTTGTTTGCATGAAGGCCAAAGGAGGAATGAGTAATGCAGGGTTGTATCAGCCTCTACCAGTCCCTAATAGGCCATGGGAGTGTGTGAGTATGGATTTTATTGTGGGTTTACCCAAGACTAAACAGGGGTATGATAGCATTTATGTAGTTGTTGATAGATTTAGTAAAATGGGGCACTTCATCCCATGTAAAACTACTAATGATGCTAGCCACATAGCTTTTTTTTTTTCAAAGATGTTGTGAGGATCCATGTTCTCCCTTTGACTATAGTCTCAGATAGGGATGTAAAATTTATGAGCCATTTTTGGCGAACCTTGTAGACAAGATTGGGCACTAACCTATCTTTTGGTTCAGCTTACCACCCTCAAACTAAGGTGGTAAATAGGGTTTTGGGTAACCTATTAAGGAGCCTAACTAAGGAGTATGGGTAGACCTGGGATGTGGTCATTCCCCAAGCAGAATATGCTTACAATGATAGTAAGAATAGAATGACAGGAAAGAGCCCATTTGAGGTTGTCTATGGCAAGCACCCTAGGGGTGTTTGTGAGCTCAAAGATCTTGGTGGAATGGAATACAAAAGTGGCCATGTAGAGGACTTCACCTCTACCATGAAAGAGATACAAGACCGAGTGAAGAAGCAGATCCAAGACAGCCAACATAAGCTGAAAGCCAAAGTTGATGAAAAGAGGAGGGATGTTCAGTTTGAAGTAGGTGACTATTTCATGGTCCACTTGAACAAATCAAGGCTACAGAAGGGTTTCCCAACCAAGCTTCAAATGAAAAGGGTGGGACCTTGCAAGATATTGGCAAAATATGGAGCTAATGCATATCAGACTTGAGCATATCTCCATCAGACTTGAGCATATCTCCAGTCTTTAATGTCCAAGACTTAATACAGTTCAAAGGGAAGATGGATGAGATCACTCCAAACAATTAGGGGGTCAGTGTTGATGTGGAGGTTGTTGTCTTACCTCCCAAGTTTCAAATGGTGGCTGACAAAGTTCTGGACTCCCAAGTTAAGAAGACTACTAGACACAAAGTCTACATGGAGCATTTGATTCAATGGAAAGGTAGACCAGAGTCAGAGGCTTCATGGATTGCAGAGGCAAACTTCAAGAAGGTGGGCATTTCAAAGGATCTTCTATCCACAGGAGTGACATAACTTTTCCTTTTGGGGGAGTATGGTGCAAGAGCACCTAGGTAGGCTAGTTGTTAAAATGTAACCTAGGGTTTTATCCTTCTTTATTTTTGATTGTAGTAGTTATAGCCAGACCACTAGATGAATAAAGGGACCAAGAGTCCTAGTGTGTGAAGTTTTTATAGGAGGATGTGTCTTATTAGGTCCTTAGTGACCTTTAGGTCCATTTATGTCCAATTAGGTGTTTTTGGCATTTTGTGGAAAAATGAGCCAAGCAAGGGACTAGAGGTCCTATTTGATTTTATTTCATCATATTTTGTGGATTGGACAAGTTTGGACATAGCTAGACTAGGTTTGGAGACCAAACTCAAAAGTTGCAAAAAGCTGTCAATGTTGTCATTAACAACATTGACAACTTTTATGACAAGATTAAATCTTCGGTGGAATTGGTTAGATTACTGTCTGAAACTGATGAATTAGTGTTTGGATCAACTATATATGACCATCCTCGAGATGTGTGAAGGTTTGGTAAGTTTGAGAAATTTTGTATACGGACTGTATTTGTGAATAACAGTGACTGTTAAGGTGTTTTGAGGTGATCTGATAGTTTAATGGATTGAATCCAATTCTGTGAGCATTGTTTTGTGTAATGTAGTTTGATAGAAGATTTTTTGTGGTGGTAGTTTTTTTGGTTGAATAGTTTTAGTTTCTTGTTTAAATTATTTTTTTTCAGTATTGTCGTTGTTCTGAACTAGGCATTGTGAACAAATGGGGTCTTAACTCCATTTTCCACTGTGGAATTGGAACGAGTCTTTGGATTATGAGAGTAGACTCCATGTACATTTTTTATAGTGCATGAGGGGCCTAAGAAGTGATGGCATCCATTTTTAAGGTGATGCCCTAGGCGAGCCAGTGTGGCATGGCTAGGGATCACCATTAGTTGCATAGCCATTTTGGTGGATTGAAACCTTGGTGAGGCTTCTTGGATAGCAAGGAAGGAGTTTCTATCAGACTGGTTTTGAAACCCTCAAAACCTTGATTCCTAGCCTTGATTGTAGGCAGAGTTGTACGGATAGCTTGAGAGCCCTAGACCTAGAAAATCTCTAGTGTCTCAATAAAGGGTGTCTAGATCCTAAACCTATTTGGGCACTTGTTAATACTTTTTACACGATAATGCAGAAAAAGTGACTAAATAGGGCTATTTTCTTGTAGCCCTATTTGGTAAGCAATTGTGTGGTTTCTTGGAACTCGATTGGAGTCTTGATGAAAAGTGTGTTTGCAGGTGTTGAAAAGGGTCCTATGAACACCTTGGATACCTAAATCCTCTTTTTGGATTGAGCATTGATCAATTTGGATCAATTAGAGCCTTTTAGGCCAAAGATACAAGAAAGACCATTTGGGGTCTAGGAGAAAGTTTTGAAGTGTTTTGTTCTACAATATGGTGTTCACTAGTTGAAGAAGTTAGGATCTTGTGATAAGATACCTAAGGGGCCTAGGGTTAGTGAAAGAACCCTAGTAGGTCATAGAGTGACCTAGGAGACCCTAGAAGAGGTCTCAGAAGAAGAAAGACTAGTGCTACATCAGTTACAACCCACATATGCCCCGGTGAAGGAATTTCATAATTTTTAAATGTTACTAGAAGGAATTGAGAGAAAGGGCAGAGAACTTCTTGCTAGTTTCAATGATTTTAAAGACACCTTGATCTCTCAAATTATAGACAGGAAGGGAATGTGAAATCTCTTAAGCTATAGAAAGTAAGATGATTAGGAGATAAAATCAAAGGTAGATATTATATGTAATGATTTTGACAAAGGTCTATTAGAAGAATGCATAGATAAAATCATTGCTACAGGAATTTTCTTTGAGCATTTTGAGAGGGAATCTAACCAAGTGGCAATAAAATACACACCTTATAGAGATAAGGTAGACAAGATAATAAACTACCCGTGGCCAATAGATGAATATTTTGAGGCTTATGACACCTCGGGAAGGATGCTCTCCATTACGCCTAGTTTCTGAGCCTTTACTACAGCTCAACATTGATCTTACTAAAACACAATGTGACAGGATCCTGTAGCTTAATCAGCTGGATGAGATAAGGAGAGTTGCCCTGCAACACACTAAATTGGTTTAGACACAGTGGAAAAAGTGGCACAATTCTCATAACCTTACCAATTAGTTTTCTCCTGGCGACTGGGCTCTTTTGTATGACTCCAGATTCCAATAAACCCAAGGTAAGCTTACAACATGTTGGCTTGGCCCTTATGAGATTATACATGTTTATGCTAATAGAGAAGTTCAGTTATCCACCATCGACATTGTATGTTTCAAGTTACTGGTGAATGGTCATAGGCTTCGCCTGTACCATAAACCTAAGACAAAGGTCGATTTCTTGCGGTAGTTTGAGATTTCTCCTGCCCCAGCTAGACCTCCTGTAGCCAAAGAACCTCCTCCTCTAGCTGAAGACTTTCCTGCAGTCGAAGGACCTCCTGTAGCCAAAGAACCTCCTCCAACTAAAGACTTTCCTGTAGCCAAAGGACCTCTTCCTACTGAGGGCCTTCCTGCCACCAATCAAAGTAATTATTTGCTCCGATCATCTCTTTGACATTTTTCCACATGCAGTCATAATAAAATTTTCATTTCCCATGAAAATCGCTTGTCCATAATAAAAGTGTCATCCCATCAAATTTTTCATCACTTTTTTCTGCCATCATCACATTCATGTCACCTCATTATTGTGCCAGCTTGAATCTTTGTTCTGCCCATGTCATCAAATATTTCTAGATTTGGGAATTTCAAGGTATAATATTCAAAGGTGCACATTACTTTATTGTTTCAAAAAAAATTTGCTTCATTTAATATCATTATGATACATTGTACTTAATGTAGTGTTTCATCCATGATTTTTCCATACTTTTTACCCACGCAAGTGTGAACAATTATCACCTTTTTTGTAGGGGGTAGTCTGATAGGTTTCATGTGTAATAAAGGACTTATCCCATAATTTCCATCAGCTCAAATATTCTATCAGTTTAAAATATGTTGTCATGATTACCATCCTTTTTCATTAATATATTTTCTACAAGAATTGTACTATGGCGTCATGTCAAAAATGATGATTTGACAATCCCTGCATGTAACATTTCAAAATCAGCCCTATCTTTTTAAAATCAAAATACTAGCTTATATTTACAGCACTATTTCACAAATTTCTTTTGTGTCTTGTTTGCGTTACCCTGAAAACTAGAAAGCTTTATTCAAATTATGGGCACAACAATGACATTTCAGCAAACATAATTAATAGTAGAAGTGGAATAAGAGGGTTTTTTAGAGTTTTTCAAAAATTGTTGATTTTTCAAATAGCAGGATGGGTGGTCCGCCTATACGGCATGAACCAAAAAACCACACGTCATTGTTAACAGACTAGGCCAGTGTTCAGGTTTTTAACAGAGTTGGGTGGCTGACCTAATTTGTAAGGTTGAATGGCACTGGAATTCTTGAGGACTTATGACAATGGTGTTGTGTATATCAAAGGGCTGCGAGTAGAATCTTTTGAAGCAATAATTGCCAAAGTCTCTGGACTTCCTTCCACTAGAGAAGCGTTTCTTCATGGGCACAATGCACGCATGGCTAGAGCATAATTTTCTTTACCAGTAGATGTTCCAGTTGATTACAGCAAATAGGGTGTTAAGCGATTATCTCTTCTAGGAGATTATCCTCAGTTGGCAGTACATATTATCAGGTACATTACCTGTGAGGGTCGTTTTTCCTTTCTACATGCAATACACTTTAAATTATTGAGTCATTTACAGCATGGTCATTTGGTAAATGTCCCCAATTTTCTTTATGCCCTTTTAAATTTAAGTACTGAAGAGGTACGAAAGGGGCGGCAGAATGCAGTGACCCACCATGGTTTAATCAAGCTCTTGGTGGAAAGGTCATTATGGGATGTCTCTCCCATGTCCTAGGATGGATTTATTATAGTGCCTCATGTTCAGTTGCATGGAGAAGGGCCACGGCCTGAGATTCAAGAACAATAAGGGAATAACCCTGATAAGGATCAGGAATTTGTTGATCTAGAAGAACCTTTTAGGAATCCTTCTCCTTCAGGGATTGATGTTGAGAATGTGGCATCCAGCCATCCAAACCCTACCTCACAAAGTGGAGAAACTGAGGTTCCCACAGTTTCTTGGACCCTAAAAGCTGAGAAAAAGGATAAAAAGGCTGAGGGAAAGGCCAAGATGGCAGAATTTATGAGTCAAAATGTTCGTGTTTCTACTGTTTCTCTTGCAGCCACACCTATCAAGAGAAGAAGAATTTCATAGAAGTGTCCTGCAGCTTCTGTTGATACTCCATTATGAAGAAGTGTTCATTTTAAAACTACACAAATAGACAGTAAGGATTCCCCTGTTACGGTTGACTCTTCTCCTAATGTCTCCTCTAAGGAGTCTTCATAAGAATAGCCGCAAGCAGGCAGTCCATTTGCAGAACACCAAGATATGATGGAGGAGGATCATGTAGCCACTGAAGTGGGTAAAGAAGTAGAGTGTATAATTCTAGAGGAAGAAAAATCTAAGGAAGCTGAAAAAGAATCTTCTTCTCGGCAAGAAGGTGATCACGAGTAGAAGGGCCACATTCTGGTTGATGTGCCAGTTTGTGAAAAGAAAGAGGAAGGCCAACAAGAATCCAAGCCGGTTCCACATAGGAAGCCAGAAGAGGTAACTATTCATGCCCTCTTAGTTGACTATTTTAATGAGATACAATATCAAAAGTCAATGTGGGAGTTAGAAAAGGCAAAATTGAGAAGGGAACTCGGGAGGAAGTAGCAAGAAATTCAATTCTTACAGAGTAAAATAAATGAAATTACAAACATAATTCTGGGTTTAATAGAGTGCAGACCACCACCAAGGGTTTACACCCTATGCCTTAAGGAACAATTCCTATTGTTTAATTTAATGAGTCCTTCAGGATCTCAACTCAGGCATAAGAACCCCACAGGAATTTGTGGCTGCATATAATACATCACCTAATTGTGTCTAGAATTTGTTATGCAAGTTATATCTTCACAATTATGTTGTTCCTTCTAACACTGATTGGAATCCCCTACTTTTTGTTGGTGATATTGATTTGTCTGCCCTCCTTTCCTGGACCCAAAATGAGATTAATTATGGAGAAAAATTGCATAGGTACAGAATACTTGAATAGTCTATTTCATTGCCTTGTTTTCCTGAAAGCCAATCACCTCAACAACTTTATTGTGATTGGATGCAAATTTTTTATGGGTTTTATGATTCTACACTCAGAAAAAGAATTCTGGATAATTGTAAAGAAGTTTTCACGTCATTTGAGAGATTGTCACTAGCAAATGGGGACAGAGCAGCTGAGGGATTAGAGCAGAGATGGGGGAGATTAACTAGACATTGGTATATACACCTGGGACGTCAGTCACGACCTGAAAGATGGTTTCCACTTACCTTTCAACCTCCTCTACTTTTATGGCCGCTATACAGCTGTGTGGATAATGAATTGGATGAGCAACGGGAACTAAGCAGACGCGTGAAGATGGAGAGAACACATGGATTTTACTAGTGAGTGGGTACCTCCATGAGTGGAGCAACATAGGAAGGAGACCTTCGGGTAATTACAAAGATCCATAATGTCTCAGTGCCTGAGGACCGGCACTATTCTTTGTAGGGGGGAAAATGATAGGTCATTTTAATGGCATACTTTAGATACTGTCTTATGCTGAATGTGGACCTCTTGATTCAACACAAACGCAACATAGTCCTTACACAATCAATGAATTTACAAAGACAAACATGAATTGGTTGCTCTGCAAATGTGATTGAAGCGACATGTTGCCTCCTAATTAGATGTGATTGTTGCAGTTTACCCTCAGAACGAGAGCCAACAACCTGACCATTGCTAATATGGAGGATTTTATAGTGCAAGTAGATGAATAAAAGCCATTATTTATGAGAAGTATGCATCTAGTTCATGAGAAATTGTTGTCATTCCATGAATTAAGACATGATTAAGCTTGTGAAAATGAAATGCAACTAGTCTAGTATGAATGCAATTAAGCTATGGAAGTAAAAGTGCAATTAAGCTAAGAAATTGAATGCTTCTAATCTAGAAAGTAAGATACTTGAAATCTAGAAATGAATGCTTTTTAAGCTAGAATTTGATTAGTAAACCAATATAGAAAGCTTTTAAAGCATAAATTGAATTGCTAGCTCCTACAAATTGATCATAAATTAAAGCTAAACAATGTTCAATTCCAATGAAAATTATACTAATTATGCAACAATTTAAGCTAAAAGCATGAAATCAAAGCTAAATTTGCCTATAGTAATGATGCTCAAAACAAAAAGATCCTCCTCAAT
>MU227412.1:212282-230970 GCA_018584345.1 Thuja plicata
TTGTGTTATGTGTTTGTCAATTTCATGAATGTTTCTATGGATGATTGTAAAGATTGTGAACAAACAATATATACATAAGAAAGAATAACAGTAATGGTTGGTAAATCAGAATTGAATGATCATTAATAATGAATTGAGTAAAGTGTCAAAAGTTTTAGAGGTACTGATTCACCCCTCCCCTCTCAGTACTACTTCCCATTAAGTCCAACACTTTTTCCATGTTTTCTCTTATTTACTCCAAGACTTTATGCTTTAAAACTATTAATATGTGGTAGTCAACCACTAAACCTATGCTATGGACATATGCTTACTTAATATTCTTTATCTGGATGAATATGCTCTATTTATTACTATGGCATCATGATCATGTTTTATGGATGAATTAATTGATTGAGCGATAGATAATACATATGTAATTTAATGATTATTTTCCATGAATGCTCTTATCCTAACAGTTTAAATGCAGTGCATCAAAGTAGCAATCATCATCATGATCAGGTGAGCACATCCATGCGTTGGATGCTTGACTTAGTCCTGCAACAGATGCACATGGATGGAACATCAGTATAGCATTAGCGGAGGGTCGCTAGTTAATCCAGGTGGAAATGGTTGAGCGAAGAATTGGCAAATGCAATAAGTTCCCTGATGAAATCTAGGAGAGAGTGGGAAGTTAGATCTACTGTCAAAGAAATTCTTTCCTCTTTTCTGGACTGATTTCATTTCCTACTTTCTAGCTTTCCTTTCTGTTAGTTGTTTGTAATAAAAGCTATGTCTTTTCTTAGGGCATGTTGAGTTTAGCAGTTAGATGTTTTCTATAAATAAATCCCCACTCTTGCATGAGAAGGAGGGAATTATTAGGATATAGTTGCAGTATAGTTCAATTTTGTTGTTTTACTATTTATGAGAATCTCTATACTCTGTTATTCATTTTAATGAGAAAATGAAGTGTTAGGATTAGTTTTGTGTAATTGAGTGTTTCGGGTACTCACCCAAGGGGCCCACTTGGTGAGGAATCCATAGTTAGATTCATTTTATTTTAGTTCTCTTTCCTACATTTCCATCATTTTAATTCCTATGCTGAATAGATCTTGTAACCAAAGCCCAGGACAACTATTGCTTCCTATAGCCAAACAACAGAGTAACTAAGGCATTATAGTTAGTTTGTGCACTCTTCCATTCTACTAGCAGCATTCACTTCCATCATTTACTTTCAATTATTTTCTTTCACAGCAGTAGCTTAACTTCCTTTCGAGTATTCATTTCATGCAGTAATAGTATAGTTTCCCTTCAAAAGCATTTACTTCCTGTAGCCATAGAATAGTCCCTTTCCAGCATTTGTTTCCTGCAACGATTATAGAGTGATTGGTTGAGAAAGTGCTTTATGCATATATTTTTCTATCCCATTTCAAGTAACACGTCCCTGGGTTTGACATATTAAATGAGTTTCTTATAAAGAGGATGAAGTGCTTAGTTGGATGTCCAATCCCTGAGTTAAAGGATTATGCCTAGTTTCTGAGCATTTATAATGAGCGATCACTTATTATGATATTTTTGGTAACATCTACACAATTGTTAGAGTAGCCCAATGCTTTTACCAATTTTAGGGTATATATATTTATACCCGCTCCACCATCTATCAAGACTCGTCTGATTTTATGGAGTTGGACAAAGACTTCAAGATGCAAAAGGATTGTTGTAAAGTTGTGTCTAAGGTTGATTTGCGATTTGGTGATATGTGAAGCGACTCATAAATGGAAATTTGTGCAGAGGTATTTGTCGGATGGTCTAAAATATTATACTAATTTAACGGTGGGTGTGATAGCTTATTTGATACTACATCTTTAGGTGGGGCTCCTTGTACTTTGATTTTAGAGTGGCGGGTAGCAATAACACAACTGGTGTCTGGACCTTGGATAGTAATGGTGTTTACGGTCAGATTGGGATCTAGTTTGGAATAAGTGAAGTTTTATCTATTGTCACTCCCAAATGTGGACAACTTACCTTTGCCATGATCCATTAGTGGCTTTGTGAAGATTTTATGATCTTGATTGGTGGTGCTTGTGTTTGCAGTAACTTTTATTTCATCACGATCACTGAATTCTTGGATAATATGTGTTAGTTGCATGCAATTTGTTGTCTTATGTCCCTTAGTTCTATGATAGTCACAATAAGTGTTGTCTTTCCACCATGTTGGTTTTTTGATAGCTTCATAATGTCTGATTTTATGTAAAGTGACAAAATGACATTGTGGTATCTTTTCAAGGACTTTCTCAAGAGGTTCTGCAAGAGGTGTAAAGTCTCAATGTGGAGTGATGTTCCTACTTGTAGAAATTTTTTGGTAGGTTTGGTCAACTACCTAGTTTGTCATGTCCACATTGTTAACTCTCTGGACAGTGTGTGTTGCTTTGATTTGTCGGGCTAGTGCTAGTGGTGCATGTATGTGCATGACTAGTTGGGCTACCTTTACGTTAACAATGCCATCATTTGTCACATTTTTGTTCTTGGACCAGTATTTGATTTGTCATAAGGTGTTGAATTGTTGGTCTCTTTCTTGATGAATCTCTTTAAGTTGAGATCTCTCTCTTCTTTTAGACCTTGTTTGGATAGCTCTTCAAAGGTCTAGATTCACTGGGAGTTTAATTCACACATCATGTCTAGTTGACAGTTTTCAATTAACATATGGATCTTCTCTTTTATAGGTACATGGAAATATGCCTTGGAGGAAACATTTCTCCAAGATTGTAAGAACAAGGAAAAATTTTCACCACTTTTCTACTTGGTAGTGTAGAGATTCATTAATGCTATATCCATGACAATGTTATGTGAATAGTGGGATATGAACTTTTTAGCTAGTTCATTCTAGGATCGTATCCCAGGAGGAAGTCTGAAAACCACTCCATAGCTGACCAACCAAGACTATGTAGAAAAAGTCTCATTAGGTAGGTGTCAATGTATGCTACTTCTATGAAATCCATGAAAAGTTCTTGTATATGGTCTCGGGGATCACCCTTTTCCTTGCATTTGTCAAATTTAGGCATCTCAAAATTTCATGGAAAAGGTGGTGTTGGTGCTCAAATCAACAAATTGGATTTCCTATGGATTTTTCCTATCCAATGATGAGAAACCCAAGTGATTTTCCACCTGACAAGGTTTCAACCTAATTCAAGTATTAACCTTTTGCAATTTTGGCTCTGCAGAACCAAGACTGGTAGGCCTATACCCTAAACTTGTCTTCCAAATCTTAAGGGCTTTTTAGAGAAAATAATATATGATTCAAACTCTCTTTATCCCAGAGTATGGAAAAGTACTACTGAGATCCTTAACTAGGAGCAATGAACTATCAAGTGTTTAATGTAATGTTGCAAAGATTTAAAGAATGTTGATGGATTCAAGATATGAACTAAATAGAGAAGATGGATATAGTATCTCAAAACTATAAACAATGAAACTATGACCATAATCCAATAAGAAAGAAAGACCAGTGCCTTAATCAACCATGGGAAATAGAGTCACTATCATTCCAATATTATGTTCAACCTCAGAGATAGTTTTACAAGAAAAATTATCACTTTAAAGGTGTTATCAAATGTACATGCAACCTAAAAAAAATTCAGAGATATTTCAAAAGGGTAATACTTATCATATGACAGACCAATTGAATGAGGCCTCAATCAATATAATTTAACCATGAAAAATGAGAAAACCAATGGAAAATATAGACTATGAATCAAATCAGGAAGTATGCACATCAAACTATCACTTTGAAGAAGTTCTATTGGTTTATCTGAGGGAATAATTTTAAAATGATAATAAAGCAATTGCACATGTGAAATAAAAAGGACTTATCTTTATTTGATTTTGGAAAATAGTACAATAGAATTCAAGTTTGCAGTTATTGATCCATCTATCCTATCTGACTATAATAACAATAAGTCCCCCCTCTTGTGTTGATCCTGGTATCCTTATAAATATGAAATCCAAAGGATGCAAACAAGCTTCAGATCAACACGACGCTTCCTAAAAAATACCTAACCTAACAATCAATAACTGAATGTTTAGTTACAATAATGGAATAATTAGTTATCCCTTTTCAATTATAGTTATCGACTGACTAGGTCTCATAATAACTTAACAAGTTTTTCATAATATGTCTGGTAAAACAACTTAAATAACAGATCTTCATTATGATGCCATTCTGATCTTATATCTATCCATAGTCTTTCTCGTAATCTCTCAAGCACATAGATATTTCTGTGCATGATAACGAGTATATTATTTGGTATACGACCTCTCAAATCAAGTTATTCATCTTTATCAATAGAAACCATGGAGTTGATCATTCTTCCTTCATCATGTATGCATGTGATTATTCTTCACAATGTTGCGAATCTGAAACATCCGATCATTTGATATATTAGCCGTATTCACCACCTTTATAAACTACATGTGAAGGTCAAATAGTCAAATAATAAAACAATAAAATAAACCCTAAGCATAATAAAAGGTTTTAGATTTTAAATGCCACGTAATAAATCAATTTTAATATTGTCGCCAAGGATTTTTGTCCTTTTCTATTGCTGACACATGTCATGTCTTTCTCCACCACGTGATGATTAAAACTCGTTCATCTTCCCATTGTGTCGTCGCACTAAGTCGTAGATACTTCATCTTATGGTCGTATATCTGCCTCAAATGCTTTTGTTATTTCCTGATCATCTTTTCACAATTGATTAAGTCCCAGCCGTTGATTTAAAGCACGGGATAAAAGAATGTCTTTTAAGTAACCTGTCTTTTACGATGTATTACATGCCTCCGTGTAGTCTAGTCATTATGCTCCACTAACCACACACTGACACATGTATATCTATTTTTTTACTTGTATATCTTGGCGGGCCTGGGACACATGTCATCTATTTCACCATCACATGATGTTTAAATGACATGCAGCTTGCAATAGCGTCATTGCGCTCGACCATTGGATCAGATCTTAATCTGATCAGATACGACTCTACTTGACTTTAGTCAAGCATACTCCATATGAAATGCGGTGATCATTTTGTGGTGCCATGTCAATTAAAAGAATTTTCATGTACATTGGTCATGAATTTTCAAACTGTCGACAACTCTATTTGACTGCGTCTTTCTTTGCGGGATTGAAATCTATTGGCTTTGCCACCATGCAATGGATGGAAGATCATCATTTTTTCACAGTGCCCTCATATGACAGGTAGACAAAGGATAAGTCTATGATCACATGGTTTTAGAAACTATATTTTGACTTTGACCTTATTATCATTAAAAATCCACACAAAGGAAATAAGAATACATCAATGGTGGATAAGCATAACTATTAAAGTCATAGATTCAAATGATATAGTGTCGATAAAATACATAAGAAATATAAGTAAGAATCATAATATATAAACAAGAAGGCTATAGAAGATAAATAAACAAATGCAAATAAATACTTCCCTGACTAATTATGAACGCAAACCAATCTAAAAATATGGGTTCCACCAGTGGCTCTTTCTGGGGATGTGTGTTTATACCTGAACACAGTAAGATCATAGCTATCTCTGGAAAAGCAGACCATTAGAAACCACAAGAATAATATATACTTCATAGATAAGGAAGAAAAAAAACCTTCATGTTGTCGACTTCAATAGAAAAAAGGTTTAAGATACTAACCATGCACATGAAGTTCATGATGGTAACCCTCCAAGTCCTGAAGGAGATGAGAATTCTCACCGCCTTTACCAATAATGACAAAAGGTCCTACCCATAAAGCATCAAACTTTCCATGCTTGCCTTTGTCTTGATATTTCACATTCCATCTCAAAACTAGATCTTCCTAAAATTTCTTTTTTTGTGGTCTTTTTATCAAACAAGACTTTCACTCTCTGCTGCAATTCTTGATTTCTCTCATGAGCTTGGTTTCTCGTTTCATCTAATTCTACAAGTTGTTGCAATTTGTCTTCCATGAAATCCACCTCTTCCCATTGTTCTTTATTTACAAACTTGTATACTTGTAACAAGTTATTTAGTGGTAAATGAGCTTTCTTCCCATAGATAAGTTCTTATGGGGCATATCTAGTAGACTTTTTAATTGTAATTTTGTCTGCCCAAAGTGCAAGTGGTAACTTTCAATCCCGTGATCTTTTGTTGTTATCCAATATCCTTTTGATAATCTTCATTATATTTTTGTTGCTAGATTCTGCTTGGCCATTCCCTTGAGGGTGATAAGGGGATGAATAAGAGATCTTTATCCTATATTTTTCATGAAACTCAATGAACTCTGCAGATCTCAAACACATAGCATTATCACAGATAATCTTCTGAGGAACTCCAAATCTTTTCAATATCTTTTCAGTCAGGAATTTGATTACCACCTTACTAGTAGCTTGTCTAGTTGGTATGGCTTATGCCCACTTCATGAATTAATCAGTGGCTACCAAAATCCATTTATGTCCACCACTAGATGTGTCAGTGATTTAACCTATGAAATCTATTCCCCACGTTTGGAATGGTTCTTCAGTAGACATAGGATTAAGAGGTAATGCACCATTATATTTGAGTTTTCCTAAAAAACTTATGACATGCTTCACACCTCTGAACATATTCATGTCAATATTTAAATATGCAAGTACAATAGTATCCTACATTCAATATCTTGTGTGCAGTGGCTTTTTCTGAAAAATGTCCTCCACATGCTTCATGTGTCCACTTCATGTATGCACCCTTCTTTAGCATTATAGAAATTGATTACTTCTGAAAAGTTTGGGACAAATATCCTTACAAAGTTTATTTGTCCAAAGAAGGATTGGATCTTTTTAAAATTCTTAGGAACCTCAATTTTATCAATTGTTGCAATCCTCTCAGGGTCTATTATCACCCCATTCTTGGATACTATATGCCCTAATAATTGTCCTTAAGTTACTGCAAAATGGAATTTCTTTGGGTTCAAAGATATCCCATATTCAAGGGCACTTTGAAAAATTTGCTCCAAGTGTTTGCAATGATCTTCTTCCCTTTTGGATTAAGCAGTTAGGTCATCCTAATACACCACAATAATTATATAAATGAAATCCTCAAAGACCACATCCATTGCTCTTTGGAAAGTATCTCCTGCATTAGTGAATCCAAAAGCCATTCTAGCATATACATAAGTACCCCAAGGTGTCATAAATGTTGTCTTATATTGTTCCTCTTATTTTATCTTCACCTGGTTATACCCTAAGAACCCATCCATCATTGATAATAATTCATTCCCTGTGACCTTTTGTAAAATGCTTCCATGTTAGGCAATGCATAATTGTCCTTTAATTATGATATGTTTAGATTCCTGAAATCTACACAAAGTACGATATCACCATTCTTTTTTCTGACAGGGACCAAATTTGAAACCCATGTTGAGTGCCTAATTGGCTTTATTATACCAAAATCCCTCATCTTGATTAACTCATCTTTCATTTTGGGAGCTAAATTAGGGTTTATAGGTCTTTGCCTTTGTCTGAATGGTTTGGCATTAGGCTTCAAAGGTATCTCATGTTGAAAAAGGTCCTCTCGGTAAGATTTAAGGTCATCATAAGACCAAGCAAATACATGCCTATATTTTCTCAATAATTTGATGATATATGTTCTAATCTTTAGGGTTAAACTTTTACCCATAAATACTTCCTTTTGAGTTTCTTCATTTCCAAAGTTTAATCTTTCTACTTCATCCATTGTGACATTTGTGTTTTTCTTGTCCATTTTTGAATCTGTATTGTCAAACAATATCTCCATTTCTACAAGACCCTTTGGAACCTTATTGTTTTTAATCTGAATGACCTCCTTTCCAAATAATACTTCTTTCTCATTTTCTATCTCAACATGAGCATTCAAGTCTATCAATTGATATTCATACTCTTGTTCACATGCTAAAAATTTGATTATATCTCTGTCATCTTCAAAGATTTTCTAGTTGTTCATGTTATCAGGTATAGTAGGCCTACTTTTAACTTCAACTTGAACTATGTCTTCACAAGGGATGCCATTATGCTTCAATGCCAAATTTGCCATAAAATCTGCAAGGATATTTTCTGATCTATCTATCCAGTCAATAGAAAAAGCATCAAAACATTCTATAGAATCCCATACTTCATTTCTATATCTTTTAAGATGAGGCTTCTTAGCAACAAATTTACTTTTAAATTGAGAAATAATCAATTCAGAATCACCAAAGACACTTAAACATTTTATTCCATGCTTACTAGCTATCCTCAAACCAAGAAGTAGATCTTCATACTCTGCAACATTGTTTGTACATTCAAAATCTAGTAAAAGGGAATATTTAAATATTTTATTATCAGGGGAAAATAAAATGGTACCAACTCCATTACCATCCCTGTAGCAAGCACCGTCGAAAAACATTTTCCAAATTGTGTTGCTACTTACCTCAGCATGTAACTCAATAGGTTCAGTATTATGCATTGCATTTTTTGAAATACTTGCCTAAAAGTTATCCATATCAGAATGACAAAAATGTTTAACCAAGCTTGGATCCACATCCTCAATAATATATGGAATTCGAGCCTCCCTGTCAATTCTTACATCCCTGCCATTCACTGGAATAGAAGCATAAGAAAGATCTAGTTGAATACTACCTCCTACTAAGCTAGACCATTGTCTAGATAGAAGCATTCCATAACAGGCAGGGACATCAACCATAGTAATATCCATTTTATAATACATCTCAGGACATGTAGAAAATTTAAATACAACATTATTCATTATGCCTACAATAGGAACAGATATATTATCCATAGCATAACATCTACCAAATTTGGTAATCAACATTCATTCCTAATTCTTTCATTGCATCATTAGGCATAATATTTACTGCTGCACCAGAGTCTATCATACAATTCTTTACCAATCTATTGTTTATCAATAGAGTAAGATAGAAAGGATCAATTTGATTTCCATTTTTTTTTAAAGTGGTTCCTAGATAAATAGTTAAAGGATCCTTTACTTCTTGTTTAAGATCTTCCTTATTACCTAAATTAGACAATATTTTCAAAGCTTCACTTTTACATTCAGTTATTTTAACTATTTCAAGTAAAGGAACAAATATTTTAACTTGAGATAAAGTATTAGACATGAAAGAACATTAATTGGGAAGAGATTTACTAACCACATTTTCTCTTACTATTGTTGGAGGGTCCTGAGGTTCTACCTGTTTATCTTGAGCAATGTTTTTGTGCTTTAGCCTCTTTGGATCAATTTCTTGGTCAATTTTCCCTTGGTCTGCATTTACTATGGTAAGGATTAAAAATGGAAGAAGCGAGGTGAAGACAAAGAAGTAAGTAAACAAGCAAGTAAGTCCTCTTTGATGCTTCACTAGAATGTAAAGATAAATAATATAAATAATGTGGTTTTTTGTGTTTAAAGGTTTCGGGGTAAGATAAGATCCTCTTCCAAGCCCCAAATTTCACAAAGGAAAGATCCACTTTGATCAACCATAAAAAATGGTTAATCCACAAATGCATCAATTGATCGGAAATAAGAAGAAAGAAGAAATCCTTACATTCCCAAATAATGGATGAATAATATATGATAGATTGGAATTGATTAAACCTTAATTGAAATGAATTAAATACAAGTAGTAACCTCAAAATATAGCAGATCTAGAAAATCTAATTTTTTGATGTCTGTGTTGAGTTTCGGGAAATTCTGCAACCGGATCTGGAACAAAAACGCAGAGACAGACAAAACCCAGAAATATTTTTCTTTTCTGAGTCAGGTCAACCTTGAACCAAATGTAGGGGCATAATTTTACCCCAAAATGTTGACCTTGACCGCACTACTCTGATAGAAATTTTGTTCGCGGATCCTGAAAGTTGTCTGAAAAGGGTATCAAAATCTTATCTTAAATTCATTGTCATGTACTTGTACTTGCATGAAAAATGGTTATTTTGTTGGGGGGGGGATTTTCCTTGGTCAAACCCTGATTTTGGAATTAACCTTAATATATAATTGAAATTGCATAAATAAACAAAGTAAATAAATGAATTCACCTTGCTTGTATAGAAACCCTTATGGAGGATTCGAATCCTTGGATCCACAAGTATGTATGCTCCAATTGAATGTAGAATGTAGAATTTATAATGTAGGGTGTCTCAAATCAATTATCTTTAGATCTTCAACACCAATCTTTAATGGATCTTCGAAAAGGAAGAGGCTTGCATGGATGTGGATGGAGAAATCTTCAACAAGAGAGCTCCATAGAGCTTCAATCCTTCAATGGATACCAATTGGATCTCCTTGATGAATTGAATGCTTGAAGATACTTGAATGCTTGAATTTTTGAATGCATAGAGTTTGGGTAAATGAAATTTTTTCTTTCATCTTAGTATCACTTTTGTCTCTTAGATGTGCTTAGATCACTTAGGTGAAAATGAGAGGAGAAGGCTTCCTTATATACAAATCTAGGGCACAATCTTCTAGAGAGGCTGACATAGGAGAAATAAATTCTAATTAGTCCTATACCCCTAGAATTGGACCTATATTAAATATAATTTCAAGAGTCGTTACTTCAGAGATCGAAATAGCCGACCCGAAAGCGGGAATTAAATCTTTCCAATGCCCAACATCCGAAAACCTTGGAAACTTGAAAATTGGACCCTAGGTCAGGGTCGACGTCAAATCTGACATAGGTTAGGCTCAAGATTGACCTTGACCTAGGTTAGGGTTGAGGTTTACCTTGACCTAAAAGGTCGACCTTGACCCTAAGGTCAAGAACTTCAAATCTGCAGATCGGGATGCCAAAAATAGGCCGGAGAGAAGTGGAAAATAAGGCAGAACAAGAGGAAAATTCATATCCAAGTCAGAGACCCATTCAAGGTGCTTGACATGACCCAAAAACACTTACTCAAAGGGCTAAACCAGTCCAAAATGGAATTGTTTCCATTTTTTGATGATACATTTATCCCCCACTTTAGCAAGAGTATGGACTCGATGCAAACACTTGGTAAAGGAGATCATAAAGAAAAGATAATATTATTGAAATCAAAAGGGAAAAAGGAATCCTCAAGCCCCCAGGGACTCAAGTCTTTATCAACCCCAAGATTACAATAAGAGAGAGATCACCAGTCAAAAAGAAAGAGAGAGGGTGTGATTACCTCACCCAATGAGAACCTATGTCCCATTGTGAATCACACAAGGAAACAGTACAACTGGAAATATGAAGTTGAACCGCCTAGTGAATGTGGCTAATCACTAGTCAACCCATCAAGGATTTACTCTTAGGAATATTATACTCCAAAAGAGAAAAGCCAAAACATAGAGAGATCCAATCTTAAGGACACCTTTTGACCTTAAGGGATCAAAACATTGTAAATTGAAATTGGAGGGATCAAGAGATCCATGTAAATTGAAACTGGAGGGATCAAGAGATCCTATAAGGTAAAAATCCATGCTTTAAGGATTAGTCTCTAATCCATAAAGGGAAAAAAAATTTAAGTTTGAATATATTTTGGAAGTGTGTGTGTGCAAAAAGTGAGTAGAGTGTATGCCCCCATGTTAAAGTCATTGCTAACACTTTAACAGGAGCAATGGTTTTAATGGAAACATAAACAGCTCCACTGATTATGTTTCCACTATGAGTTGCCCCCAAGCAAAGAAAAATCAAGGGAAATACCACATAAACATACAAAGAACACAGAAGGGATCTACCTACCATGGGGTCAGTATGATCATAAGATAATATGTATATATAGATATGACATTATTGCAAATGAATTGACATCATTCCCCAAAGAAAGCAGAACTACAATCACAATGAAGGAAATAAAACATAAGAGTTACGAAGAAGAGTCTTTTCAGACCACAACATGGAGACCAAAAAGAATCAGTGCTACCATGTCGCAAATCCAAGTGGACTACACAAGGAAAACATTTACAGACAATAATACAGGTACAACATAACATGGAACAACATATAGAAGAATAGATATACATATAGAGGAATTTTACAATAGGTTCGATTCCTTTATCACCTTGCACCAACAAAGTAACAAGGGTCGTATAAAAGAATCTAACAAATATTTAGAAAACATATTATGGGAGGATCACAATACAACAGACAAACACAAAAAAGGCTACCATGGATGACAAGCCAATTAAGTGCATCGTCTACTCTCCCCGTCTTGGTTTATATCATTGAGCGAAGGTATGAAACTTGCAAGAGGGACCATATCCAACACAGCAAGAATAATAGCTATTTCCAAACAAGGATCCTCTTGAGAATCGCGATGTTTGATACTAGGTGTAATTATCAACTGAGTGAAAAGCATATGAGGTAAATCAGTGTCAAGATCAATAGTCTCATATTCATCATTAGCATCAATAGGATAATCAAGAGTATCTTCTTCATCAAGATTAATTGAAATAGAATCTAAGATGCGAATAGAATCATCATAATCATTCATCTTAATATTATTATTAATATTAACTTCTTCCAACACATCAGGCATAGGCTGGTCAAAAGAAGGTAAAGTACTTTGAAGAACAGAGGCACGGGCCCTAGCTTTAGTTTGACGCTTCTTATGACGTTCATTGGAAGATTTGTTACGTTTTGTCTTATTTGAAATGTGTTGAGAACTAGGAGGAATAATGACTAGTTCCTTCATAGGTTTTATAGGAGGATTCTCGTTAGGCTGAGAAGCAATGCTAGAAGCTTGATTAATAGGACTAGGAGTAGTTGATAAAGGAGGTATAGAAGGCATAGGAAAAAGACCATGGTTAAGATCCATATGAGGCATGCTTAACTCAAGAATCTTGCAATGTTTATAGGCTTGATATGAACAAAAAGGTTATCAGGCTGAGAAGAACATGAATTAGGTAATGAAGGCCAAAAGAAGTCAAGGATAGCACAATCCCTAGGCCTAGAAGGTTAATATAAACTATGATTAATCATTTTCACTTCTTGATCATGAATTAACTTAATACACTTATGGATAGGAGAAGCAATGGCATACATGGCAGTCAACCAAGGAAAACCAAGCTTAACTTGAAATTGATCAGAAGTAGGGACAACAACAAAGGTAGTGTCCACAACTTTACCACAAATTTCTATAGGTAATTTAATAGAACTAAATGATGGATAGAGAAAACCATTACAAGTTTGAATCCACACATCAGATGTATCATAATGATCACGTTGTAAGTTCTTCATAAAAATATTTTCTTCAGTGATGAGATTGACTAAGGAAGTAGGATCAACAAGAAAAGCATGTGTAGGTATCTTAGAAATGCTAGCATAAATGTAGAGGGGACCATCGGGAGCCTTAATAGTCTTAGAATCATTAAAGGTGATCGAGAGTTTGTTAGGTTGTTTTGAAGGTTTAGATTGCGGTGGAGCTTGAAGTTGAGATTGAGATAGAGGAACTTGAATAGGAGGTTGAGATTGAGGCTGGGGTGGAGAGACAGGTTGAGATGAAACAACATGCTCCACATGGTTAACAATATGAATGAGATCATCCATCTTTGAATCATAAACAATATCCATAGAAGATGGTTGAGCAATGGTATTAGTATCATGTGTAGGCAAAGGATTCGTATAGATTTGAAGGTTTTGATTAGGAGGAGAGACAGATTTGTTCCTACCACCATCAAAATTATCAATAGATAAAGCATTAGAATAAATTAAATCTTAAACCTTATGTTTTAGAGAATAACACTTCTCAATATCATGGCCATTATGATGATGGTATTGACAAAAGGCTTTGGGATCAAAGGAATTTGATGCCATCGTAGTAGGAAGGAGAGATTGAATAGGAGGAAAATTTATCATATTAGCATTCACCAATTTACTCATAATAGAATGTAAAGATTCAAAAAGAGGAGTAAATGTATGATTTAAATGAAAAGCAGTGGATGCAGAAGTGGCATTGTGGGATTCAACAACAACTTGATCAGCAACTGCATTTGCTTGTTTATTGATTTTTACATAGTTGTTAGGTTTTTGAAAGTTGTTGGGATTAGGAGAAGAATCACTCTTATCAACTAGAATAGGATCCATTGGAGTGTTTCTCTCAAATTGACTCACTTGTAATTGATAATGATGAAGTGTTGCACAAAGTTATTGAAAAGAGGTAAATTTAGTAAGAAAAATCTTATCTCTAATGTCCTTTTGAAAATTTGAAATAAACATATGTTATATATCAATATCAGGAATAGTATAAGAAATCTAAGTATACAAATTCTTAAATTTACCAATTAAATAGTCAATTTTTCTTTAGTATTATGTTTAAAATGCATCAAATTAGTTAAGGACACTTGCGGGCCAATGTTATTTTGGAACTATTGAATAAAGGCATTAGCAATTTTTGGAAAAGAATCAATAGAATAAGGAGGCAAGGAACAATACCATTGCAAGGCCTTATCACGAAAGGTTTTAGCAAATAACTTGGCTAAAATCTGATGGTCATGAGCATAGTCACTACAAAGGATTTGAAATGTTTTAAAATGAGTGACACGATCTCCCTTACCATTGTAATTCTCAAGATGAGGCATATCGGCTTCCTGAGGGATAGTAGCACGAATAATGTCTAAGGATAAAGGACTACCCATATCACATGTAGGAATACTAAACTTGGATTGAGTTAAGGATGTAAATTGTTGTTGTAAAGAGGACACAGTTTGAGCCAAACTAATGATTATGGAATCATTAGAAGAAATAGGAGGAATGGAAACATTAGGAACACTAGGAAAAGTGTAGGAAGCGGTGGGAATAGAAGGCACAACTGGTGGAACACTTGGAACCATAGTTTGAAAAGGATTGGAATAGGAAAAAGGAACACTATGGTAAGAAGGTTGTGAGGTAGGTAGAGAGACCAGTGGAACACTCATAGGAAAAGGTGGAAGTAAAATATTTGAATCTAGAGTATTAGAATATGGAAGAGATGTAGTCATCAAAGGAGGAGTATAAGTAGGAATTCTAGGTAAAGGAATGGAAGAAGGTTCCAAACTAGTGACAGGTAGAGTGAATCCTAGATCTTGAGCTTCTTGAGCTAAAGGTTTAACATTTAAATACACAAGATGAGTAATATCACGCAAGAGATTAACACCTTGATCACTATCATGAAGGAATTTATTAAGAGCCTATATAGATTGAATAGAATCTTGATTATGGTTTTCTTGAATAAGCCAATTTCCCATTTTATCAAGTTCGGTTGAAAGTTTTTGAACTTGTTCAGGAGGAACTCTTAAAGCATCATCCTCATCATGAGATGAGTGAGAAGAGTTATGCTCTGTAGAAGGATTGGAATCGTGAGTGATAAAATTATCATCTGGGACCCTAAGTAAAGGAGAGGAAGACTCGGGATCAAAATAACCCATGAGTCTGTGACTTCTTCTAACAAGGATATTATAGGTAGGACTAGAGGTAGTAAAGCTCATGCACCAATGCAATGTAAATGAACTAAACTAGGAAAATGTAAATGCAAGAACATAAAATAAGGCTAATCTAATATGTATGCAATATCTAACATGAAATGTAAATCTAACACCAAAAAGAAATATTTTTCTATTGCGGGTTCACCAAAATGTAAGGGTAAAAAATGGGAGAAGTGAGGTGAAGACAAAGAAGCAAGTAAACAAGCAAGTAAGTCCTCTTTGATGCTTCACCAAAATGTAAAGATAAAGAATATAAATAATTTGGTTTGTTGTGTTTATATTTTTCAGGGGAAGATAAGATCCTCTTCCAAGCCCCAAATTTCACAAAGGAAAGATCCACTTTGATCAACCATAAAAAATGGTTAATGCACAAATGCATCAATCGGTCAGAAATAAGAAGAAAGAAGAAAGCCTTACATTCCTGAATAATGGATGAATAATATATGATAGATTGGAATTTATTAAACCTTAATTTAATTTAATTAAATACAATTACTATCCTAAAAATATAGTAGATCTGGAAAAGCCTATTTTCTGATGTATGTGTTGAGTTTTAGGAAATTCTGCAACCAGATCTGGAACAGAAACGCAGAGATGAACAAAACCTAGAAATATTTTTCTTTTCTGAGTCAGGTCAACCTTGAACCAAATGCAGGGGTGCAATTGTACCCCAAAATGTTGACCTTGACCTGCACTGCTTTGACGGAAATTCTGTTTGTGAATCCCGAAAGTTGTCTGAAAGGGTATCCAAATCTGATCTTAAATTCATTTTCATGTACCTGTACCTATAAGAAAAATGGTTTTTTTTGTTTGGAGGGAGGATTTTTCCTTGGTCAAACCTTGGTTTTTGAATTAATCTTAAAATATAATTGAAATTGCATAAATAAACAAAGTAAATAAATGAATTCACCTTGCTTGTATATAAACCCTTGTGGAGGATTCGAATCCTTGGATCCATGAGTATTTATGCTCCAAATTAATGTATAATGTAGAAATTAGGATGTAGGATGTCTCAAATCAATTTTCTTTAGATATTCAACACCAATTGTGAATGGATCTTGTAAAAGGAAGAGGCTTGCATGAATGTGGATGGAGAAATCTTCAACAAGAGAGCTCCATGGAGCTTGAATCCTTCAATGGCTACCAATGGATCTCCTTGATGAATTGAATTCTTGAAGATACTTGAATGCTTGAATGCATAGATTTTGGATGGATGAAATTTCTTCTTGCGTCTTAGAATCACTTTTGTCGCTTAGATGTGCTTAGATCACTTAGATGAAAATGAGAGGAGAAGGCTTCCTTATATACAAATCTAGGGAAAAATATTCTAGAGAGGCCGACATAGGAGAAATAAATTCCAATTAGACCTATACCCTTAGAAGTGGACCTATATTAAATATAATTTCAAGAGTCATTACTTCGGAGATTGAAATAGCCGACCCATAAGCGAGAATTAAATATTTCCAAAGCCCGACATCTGGATACCCTGGAAACTTGGAAATTGGACCTTGGGTCAGGGTTGAGTTTGACTCTGACCTAGGTCAGAGTTGAGGTTGACCTTGACACAGAAGGTCGACCTTGACCCTGAGATCAAGAACTTCAAATCTATAGATCAGGATGCCAGAAACAGGTCAAAGAGAAGTGAAAAATGGGGCAGAACAGGAGGAAAAGTCAGATCCAAGTTAGAGACCCATTCAAGGCACTTGACATGACCCCAAACCACTTACTCAAAGGGCTAAACTAGTCCAAAATGGAAGTGCTTCCATTTTTTGATGATACAACTATTTTATTCCTTAACTTGTAATTACTTCTTGTTTCTTCTACTGTAGCTATTGTGTATGCTTTCTTCTCCTCTTCCATTAATTCTCTTAATCTTGGAGTACCATATTGATAATCCCCATATTGGTACACTCTATTTAGGTCATCCCTATAGTAGTATTCATCTAAAGAGATATATTCATCATGTCCCTATTAGAATGAATTTAGAATAACTAAGAGGGGGGTGAATCAGTTATCCTCAAGTCTAGATGTACCAAATTAAACTTTATACCACTTTGAACAACTCATATCTGCTCGGCAACAATAGCATAAATCAACAACATACATATGCAATTTTACTATTCAAATGTAATCAGCTTGTAGAAAATTAATAGTAAAACATAACATAAACATTCACACAAGTTGACACCAGTATTTAACATGGAAACCCAATTTGGGAAAAACCACCAATAACATGCTATCAAGTTTTCACTCTTCTGAAGTGAGCTCTGTTAGGAGCCAACCCTATTAAAGGTTACAAAACACATTGCTAAATGTGACCTGGTTAAAGGATTTAATCACCCTGTCAAGAGTGGCCTTGTTAGAGGACTTAGAACATTCCACCTGAATGTCACCTTGCTCAAAGGATTTATACAATGATTGTTAGGTCAACCTGGTTAAAGGATTTTGACTAATACAATGGTTAGAAAGTAATTAGCAGGTGTGATCTGATACATACAACTTACTTTGAAAATCCATATCCAATTCATCTCTAATGATAATTCACTTAGTGGCCTCCATTCTCTTTTCAATCTTTAGATCTACTTGGAAATCCATCAAGCAATCACTCTCGCAACTCTCTGCTTCTTTGCTCAGCCTTCTCTACTAGATCATGCCAATCAGTCAATTAACTATGCAATCCTCTTGTATATAAATCATACACCTTCTTTCATTTATGAATAACCCCTTGAGGTTATCTTATACCTCTTCATATAGGTACAATAAATCTTTGTCGCTTAATCAAGATCTTAGATCTTAGGTTAGGTCAAATCCAATGAATCTTTCCATCTTTACATTTAATTTACTTCTCCAAAGCAATCACTAATTAAATCTTTGATCCATGAATTAATTACGGTTACCCGTGCATTTAAATAGTGTGGACCAATCGATCTTATCCTTAATTAACTTTACATATCCCAATAAAATCAACTATGTGGGCCAAAGATCTCAAATCTTCAACAATTACCAAAATATTGTTGCTCGGCCAACACTATGTTCTTCCGCTCAGTCATCACTAGTTTCCTCAACAATTTACTGGCGCTCAATCATTACAAAATTCACTTGGTATAAACAGTTCTCGGTAAAATGTCATCAAAAGATAAACAACACATTACTTTGCCAATGTGCCAACTGATCAAGTACCCTTGTGATTTCCCATAACTCAACCATTTCACTTGGTCTTCTTGTTATACTTGCCTTCAAATCTTCTTCA
>MU227412.1:238670-262983 GCA_018584345.1 Thuja plicata
CATAACACAAGGATTTTAACGTGGAAACCCTGTTAAGGGAAAAACCACTGGGACTGGTACCCCAAATTTTCACTCTTCTGAAGTGAGCCCTGTTAGGAGCCAACCCTATTAAAGGTTACAAAAACACTATTAAGTGCAACCTTGTTAAAGGATTTTTATACATAGATTGTCACAAAGTATCTAGCATCTACGCTACCATCCTTGAATCAGCCTCTAGACTATCAATAGGCTTTAGGCTAATCTTACTACCATCCTTGAATCAGCCTCCTTCTTAGACTGTCAATAGGCTTTAGGTAAGACCAATGCTACTATCATGAATTGATCTTTTTGGTAATCTTTTAGGATATACCTCAATTATAGAAGACGGTTAAGTCCTGCTCTGTTAAGAGACTTAATGCTTCAATGGTTAAACTGAAACACAATGACCTATTTCTAATGCAACTTTGAATTGTAGATATTCAGATCTATTTACTTAAAATACCTCTATGATCAATGTATCAATTTAGTTCCTTTATACTTTACACTTTCTACTCTGTGATGTTGTGCTTCACTGTTCGTCGGTGTCTACAGAATTCTTTAGCTCTCCCTTAGCTTGATTGATCAGGACTGTATGAAGCTTAACCTTCACCAGTTTCTCTTTAGCATCTTCTTTCAATTCACTCCCCCGTGAATCTAATTGCTTGCAGAAATGAATTATGTTTGTCTCTTATATAGACATGATATTCCTTAATTCTTGGTTCTTGATTCTTAATTCTTGGCGTGAAAAACAATCCATCCAAATTGGTTTACGGCTTTAACTCCTGATTTATCTCGTAATTATCTTCTTGCCAGTTGTATAAATCATCTTTAAATCACTTACTACAAATAAAACAACCAGTTAAGTCTATCCTTAAGCTCTGCCAACTAGATATTTTGTCATTTTCTGATCTCTCTGTTTTGTCAATTCTACAGTTTGTCACCGGTGACAACTGCCAGTTCCATCAGTGCAACTTCCATTAGCTTCAGGATCTCTGTCCATCAAGCATCATTGGATCTTTCTCATCAGGAAACACTATTTTTAGCTCGTTGAGCATCCTGTGATTCTGCTTCGTCGGGCAACACTATCTTCTGCTCGTCGAGCATCACTGTGACTTTATCTCTGTCTTTACCGATGGTGTGCACTCCGCCGGTGTGGTTTGTCACTTAGTGAATACTTGAATTTTATGGATTGCTGAAAGCATAACCTTTGTTTCATTGATTCTATGAAGTCTTTGGTATTATGTATATGACTATATAGATGATATCAACTTGACATCAATGACAATACAAACCATTAACTAATTTAATGTCTTGCATCATCTTCAACTTAACATTATCAAACATTCAATCAGTTACATGTCATCATATATGACAATTGGTTCTGTGATCTCCTCTTTTATACCTTTCAGTAGTATCTTCAACCACACAATATTAGAATAATTAACTGTTGCTGCCACATACTCGGCTTCAGCTGTAGATTGTGAGGTATAATTATGTTTCTTGCTTGTCCATGAAACCAATCTTTTTCCTAAAAGAAATGTGCCACCTGTGGTGCTTTTTCTATCATCCAAATTTCCATCCCAATCAGAATCAGTATAGACTCTGAGTTCAAAATTGTCATTCCTTTTGTAATATAGAGCATAATCATCTATTCCTTTCAAATATCTCAAAATTCTTTTTACTTCCATCATATGAGTTTCCTTGGGATTGGCAGAAAATCTTGCAAAAATTCCAACAGCCAGTGCAATATTAGGTCTGTTGTGCACAACATATTGTAGCTTTCCAATCATTTACCTATAAAGGGTTTGATTCACTTCTTTTGTATCATCATTTTTTATTAACTTCTATCTAGTAGCCATGGGTGTACTCACTGGTTTTGAATCTTCCATTCCAAAAAATTTCAGTATCTACTTGACATATTTTTATTGAGTAATATAGATACCATTCTTCATCTAATATATTTGTAAGCCAACAAAAAAAATTATCTCACCAAACATAGACATCTCAAATTTAGTTTACATCTCCTTTGCAAATGCTTGGCATAACACATCTTGTCCACTAAATATAATGTCATCAACAAAAATTTCAGCCAATAAAGTACCTTTGCTTTGCTTTGTCTTCAAATACAGATTGATGTTGTCACTGGTTCTTGCAAATCCAATCTTTATCAAATAATTGTGCAATCTCTCATACCATGCTCTTGGTGCTTGCTTCAGTCTATATAGTGCTTTGTGTAATCTGCAAACCATGTTCTTCTTGCTTGGGTCAACAAATCCATCAGCTTGTTTAATGTATACTTCTTCTTCTAGTATCCCATTTAGAAATGTTGAATTTACATCCATTTGATAGAATTTAAAACCTTTGTAGGCTGCATATGCAAGTAAGGTTCTTACTCCTTCCAATCTTGCAACTGGGGCGAATGTTTCTCCATAATCAATTCCTTCCTCTTGTGCATAACCCTTACATACCAGTCTAGCTTTATTTCTTGTTACCTCTCCATATTCATTCAGCTTGTTTCTAAATACCTACTTAGTACTAATTAAATTTTTGTCATTCAGGCTAGGTACAAGTGTCCAAGTCTTATTCTTCTCAATCTGTTCAATTTCTTCATTCATGGCTTGTATCCAATATTCATTGTCTAAGGTATCTTTTACTGTTTTAGGCTCAAAATCACATAACAAGCATGTATCTTCTCTCAACTTACTTCTTGTCATAACTGCAGAATTCTTTGATACTAAGATTTGATTAGGTTTACGATGCCTCCTTACATACTTTGCTAGAGTAGGTTCTTTTTCTACTTCAGATTGATCATTCACATTCAATTCGGGTTGATTCTGTGACTCGGCATCTCCATCAGATAGCTCAGTAATTACCTCCTGTTGTCCAGCAGCTTTTTTCTATGACTTGGTAGGTGCTATCTTTTGCTCGGCAACCTCTTTCTCAGGTTCAGGTAATTCACTAGAATCTTTCTCATCTATATAGACAAATGATTTGTAACTTTCAGGTTCCTGTGTGCTTTTAGCTTCATTTCTTTCTGCATATTCATCAATTCTAACATTTGCATTTTCCACAATTTTGTTAGTGTTAGAATTCAAACACTTGTATGCTTTACTTTTATTTGAATAACCAAGGAATATTCATTCCTCACCTTTAGCATCAATTTTTCCATTTCTGTTATCCTTTAGTATGAAACAGTTGCTTCCAAAAACTTTGAAAAATCTTACATTAGGTGCATACCCATATGATAGCTCATAAGGTGTAGCATTAGTACCTTTCTTTACTTGTACTTTGTTCAGGGTATAGACTATTGTACTTATAGCTTCTCTCCAATATTTATGTGCAACATTTTTCTCCATCATTAGTGTTCTAGCACAATCCATGATAGATCTATTTCTTCTCTCAGCAATACCATTCTATGGTGGTGTCCTAGGCACAGACATTTGTCTTTTTATCCCTCAGTCATTGTAGAACATGTTAAACTCATTAGAAATAAACTCACCTCCTTTGTCAGATCTTAAACATTTCAGGATTTTACCTGTCTCCTTTTCAACTTTTGCCAAGTACCACTTAAATAACTTGAATGCATCAAATTTTTCTTTAAGAAACATAACAGTCATCATTCTTGAGTAATCATCAACAAACAAAATAAAGTATCTATCTCCATAGTAACTTTTCTCACCAATAGGACCACAAAGGTCAGTATGAACCAATTCCAAAATTCCCTTCGAAGTATGAGTCTTGCTTTTGAAACTAGATTTAGTCATTTTTCCTAATTGGCATTGCTTACACATTGCATTTTCAGGTTTCTTTAACTTAGGAAACCCTCTAACCTTTTTCAATTTACTTATGATTACCAAGTTATCAAAGTTTACATGACACAACCTTTTATGCCATAACCAAACATCATTATATTGTGCAAACAAGCATGTCTCATTAGCTAAGTCTAGATAGAACAAATTACATTTTGTTTGTTCTCCACTTCCAACTAATTCTCCAGTGGCATCGTAGATCTTTGCCTTCTTGTGATGGAATTCAACTCTGTAACCAAAATTATTCGGTTGTGCAACACTTGATAAATTATATTTAAGATCATCAACCCAATATACATTGTCACATCTAATCTTGTCAGTCAATTTAATTGATCATTTCCCTTTAACAAGACACGGTGCATCATTACCAAATTTAACATAACTGCCTTTACACTGGTCTAAGGTTTCAAATTTATATTTATCACTAGTCATGTGATGTGAACAACCACTGTCAATAATCCAACTGTCACCTTTACTCATATAATAAATTACTGTAGTTTTCTCATCATCATCAAAATCATCTTTCATAGCAACATACACAACTTCCATATCATTTTCACAAAATTGTCAGAAGCTTCTTCAGCTATATAACAAGATTTATTACCTTTATCTTTGTAATCTTTATACTTTTTAAAGTCTCAGTCATCCTTTCTATCTTTGTACTTGTTGTCTCTTCTTTCATCTTTATCATTCTTATCAGGACATCTTGCAGCAATATGACCAACTTTGTTACATGAAAAACAAATGATAGGAAGTTTACCTTTGAATTTTCCTTTTCCTCTATATAGTCTTTTTGCCATGAGTGCCTCAAGTTCTTCCAAATCATCATCTGTAGTGTCGATGTCACTGTTCACACATTTCTTTCCTTTCTTTGATTTATTAAGGGCCAACTGGGACTTGAATGCAGAATCAATAGCTTGTGGAGTGTAGCTATCAAAATTTGACATCTCCAATGCAGTAAGTCTGCCTACCAGACCTTCCAAAGTCAAATTATTATTAGCAGTACATCTTAACTCTTTAATTGTAGAGACTCTAATAGCATATACAAGAAGAAGTGTTCTTAGTACCTTGCTCATAATGGTGTTATCATCAATGGTTCCCTTAGTTCCTCTAATAGCATTTACAACTTCCTTTATCCTACCATAATATTGAACAATATTTTCACCTTCTTGCATTTTCATTTCATCAAAATTACCTCTTAAACTTTCAGATTTGGCTCTCAGCACATTTTTATCACCTCCATAGATGGTCTCTAGGGCATCCCATATCTACTTTGCATTTGTATAGTTCTTTATGTCTTTAAACTCATGGTAGTTCAGAGATGATGCAATCTCCAACATTACTTGATTGTGTTCTTTCTTTTCTCTTAACTATGTAGCCATGGCAGGTGTAGTGGGGGCTACATAATCATGTTCAACATAGTGCTTAGCAGAATCACCAATACCAAATAGATTCAATTTCATCAAACTCTACCATGCAGGGAAATTATCTTTGTTCAACTTTGGTACCTCCTTTTTATACATCTTGATCTTTTGCTCCAAGTACCTTCAAACTATTTCCAAGAGACCAATGCTCTGATACCAATTGTTAGAATGAATTCAGAATAACTGAGAGGGGGGTGAATCAGTTATCCTCGGGTCTAGATGTACCAAATTAAACTTTATACCACTTTGAACAACTCAGATCTGCTCGGCAGCAATAGCATAAATCAACAACATACATATGCAGTTTTATTGTTCAAATGTAATCAACTTGTAGAAACTTAACAGTAAAACACAACATAAACATTCACACAAGTTAACACCAGTATTTAATGTGGAAACCCAATTTGGAAAAATCCACCAATAACATGCTATCAAGTTTTCACTCTTCTGAAGTGAGCTCTATTAGGAGCCAACCATGTTAAAGGTTACAAAACACAATGTTAAATGTGACCTGGTTAAAGGATTTAATCACCCTATCAGGAGTGGCCTTGTTAGAGGACTTAGAACATTCCACCTGCATGTCACCTTTCTTAAAGGATTCATACAATGACTGTTAGGTCAACTTGGTTAAAGGATTTTGACTAATACAATGGTTAGAAAGTAATCAACATGTGTGATCTGATACATACAACTTACTTTGCAAATCCATATCCAATTCAACTCTAATGCTAATTCACTGAGTGGCCTCCATTCTCTTTTCAATATTTATATCTGCTTGGAAATTCGTCAAGAAATCACTCTTGCAACTCTCCGCTTCTCTGCTCAGCCTTCTCTGTTAGATCATGTCAATCAGTCAATTAACTATGCAATCCTCTTGCATACACATCATACACCTTCTTTTATTTCTAAATAACCCCTTGAGGTTATCTTATACCTCTTCATCTAGTTAAAATAAATATTTTCTGCTTAATCAAGATTGTAGATCTTAGGTTAGGTCAGATCCAATGGATCTTTCCATCTTTACATTTAATTTACTTCTCCAAAGAAATCACTAATTAAATCTTTGATCTATGCATTAATTACGGTTACCCGTGCATTTAAATAGTCTGGACCAATCAATCTTATCCTTAATTAACTTTACATATCCCAATAAAATCAACTATGTCAGCCAAAGATCTCAAATCTTGAACAATTACCAAAATACTGTTGCTCGGCCAACACTATGTTCTTCCGCTCAGTCATCATTGGTTTCCTCAATAATTTACTGGTGCTCGGTCATCACAAACTTCGCTCGATACAAACTATTCTCAATAAACTGTCAACAAAAGATAAATAACACATTACTTTGCCAATGTGACAACTGATCAAGTACCCTTGTGATTTCCCATAACTCAACCATTTCACTTGGTCTTCTTGTTATACTTGCCTTCAAATCTTCTTCGTCAATCAATAGATATGGTACTCAAAAATATAGCAATAGTCTCACTAGTTAAGGTTTGACATCAATGAAAAAACAACAATTGTTTCTATTGTAGCTTTCCAAGAGTCCCCACATAGGATCTATTGATAAGTTATTTACTGTGGGTTTCTAATCATCATTATGATCTTCATCGTCTCTCCATCTTTGGGAAATAACAAAATTTTCATAAGAATGTGGTATTCTACAGGATTCACACCAAGCATAGCTTTCCACAAAATGGTTGTTCTTCCTCAATGGATCAAGAGTATGTAGTTCTTTGTTCACTAGTTTCCCATCCTTCCATTCTATGCTATAAGGCATATCCTGTAATTTATATTTGTCATTTTTGTATGGTACCAATTATTCTGGTTGTACTTAAAATTGTCTCTTCCATTATTCACTTGGAGGCCTTTCACCATATTCATAAGCTTATCTAATCTATCTTCCTCCTTGTGTTGCTTAGGATCTTTTGGATTGAACAACCGAGTGTCCTCCCTCTTAGTAATTTTACCAGATGCCTTCCTATCATTTTCAATAGCTATAGAAATCTTGAGAGCGTGTGCCAAAGTAGAAAGCTTATGAGTTCTGATTTCATAATTTGTCTTATTATCAAAAGCACCCATATAGAAATTAATTACAAAGGCATCAACAGGATGAACGTCCCTTGGAATCCTATTTAGAACCTTGTTGAATATTTTATTGAATTCAGCCACGGATTCATTTTGATTTTTCTTCATACTTGTCAACTCATGTGAGGCAAAGGAAGTGTCATTATGATCACCAAATTGTTCTATGAACCGAATAAAAAATTCATCCCAACTAGATATGGATCTGTCTGGCAGACTTCTGAACCATTTTGTTGCATCCTCTATGAGAGATTGAATAAAAATTGTCATATATATATCCTCATTGAGTTCATCAAACTCTTGGATAACATTCTTCAAATTTACAAAGTGTACCTCAGCTGATTCTGACCCATTCCCTGAAAACTTTGGAATTGCATTTCTTAACTCATTTTTATGTCATTAGGACACCCCCTTATGCCATAAAAAACTAATTTTCTACATCTGTCAGAAACCATTGGGGCTCTACAATTGTTTCCATTTTGATTGATGGCTCCATGTCTTTTATTCTGCTGATTTGCATTCTGGAATCTCTGCTTATATATTGGTCTAAAATTTGAGTTGATATTATAGTCTCTTGGGCCATAATTCTGATCCCTATTATTCTGACATCCACTATACATCCTTCCATTATTTTGATGTCTATATTGTTCATGTTGGTCAAATGTGTTAGGATTCACTCTTTTGTCATGGTTATGCTACTCTCCATTGTTCCATTGTCCCCAATGATCTTTCCTTTTCTAATCAGTGTTATTTTTCTCAAGTCTACTTCTATTTTCTGGTTCGAACAAGGGGTTGGTATGATCATTTTTGAAGACATGCCCACTATTCTTCCTATGAGGAGGATTGTATACTCCATTTATATCATCCTTAGGATTTTATTTATCTCTTGGTGATCTGATTGTACTTCTCGTTATTCTCATTTTTGTCAGTACCTCTTTTGGCTGTCTTTTAAGAGCCATGACCATTTCTTCATCCTCTGATCCTCCATTATCCATCTCACGAAATACAACATCCCATTTGTTAATTCTTTTCTCTCTTTCAGTCCTTTCCTGATTTGGATCATATTGAGACTCATGTCCTCCTCTATTACGTTGGAAAAAAAGGATTACAATTTTCATCACTTCTCTCATGGATATGATGGCTTGAATTAGGGAATTATTCACAAGCATAATCTTGATCATCCTTCTCAGGGTATATCATATGTGGTACATACGGCATCTTTACACTTGAATTCCTGCCTTTCATTAGGCTTAAGTCTAATTCAAGCTGATAAGGATGCGAGGATCTTCTACCCCACATGAGATAGTTAATAACAAAATTATATGACCAAATTTATCAACACTTTAAATTTGTAGAGTTGCCACCCTTTTCTTAGAAGGAAATACTATATTTATTTTCTGGATTCTTTTCTCCTAGTAGAGCCTAATCTTATTACAAGAAACTCTAAAAATTGTTCTTAATAATAACTCCCCAGTAGCTTTGCCAATCTATTGGTGCTCAAATCAACAGATTGGATTTCCTATGGATTTTTCCTATCCAATGATGAGAAACCCAAGTGATTTTCCAACTGACAAGGTTTCAACCTAATTCAAGCATCAACCTTCTACAATTTTGGATATGCGGAACCAAGGCTAGTAGGCTTATACCCTAAACTTGTCTTCCAAATCTTAAGGGATTTTTAGAGAAGATAATACGTGATTCAAACTCTCTTTATCCCATAGTATGGCAAAGTACTACTGAGATCCTTAACTAGAAGCAATGAACTATTAAGTGTTTAATGTAATGCTACAAATATTTTAAAGAATGTTGATGGATTCAAGATATGACCTGAATAGAGCATATGGATATAGTATCCCAAAGCTATAAACAATGAAACTATGACCATAATCCAATAAGAAAGAAACACCAGTGCCTTAATCAACCATGGCCAATAGAGTCACTATTATTCCAATCTTATGTTCAACCTAAGAGATAGTTTTACAATAAAAATTATCACTTCAAAGGTGTTATGAAATGTACATGCAACCTAAAAAAAATTCAGAGATATTTCAAAAGGGTAATACTTCTCAGATGACAGACCAATTGATTGAGGCCTCAATCAACAAAAATTAAGCATTCAAAATGAGAAAACCAATTGAAAATATCGACTATGAATCAAATCAGGAAGCATGCACATAAAACTATCACTTTGAAGAAGTTCTATTGGTTTATCTAAGGGACTAATTGTAAAATGATAATAAAGCAATTGCAGATGTGAAATAAAAAAGACTTGTCTTTATTTTATTTTGGAAAATAGTATAATAGAATTCAAGTTTGCAGTTATTGATCCATCTATCCTATCTGACTATTATAACAGTAATTCCCCCCTCTTGTGTTGATCCTGGTATCCTTATAAATATGAAATCCAAGGGATGCAAACAAGCTTTAGATCAACACGACGCTTCCTAACAAATACCTAACCTAATGATCAATAATCAAATGTTTAGTTATAATAATAGAATAATTAGTTATCCCTATTCAATTATAATTATCAACCGACTAGGTCTCATAATAAATTAACAAGTTTTTCATAATATGTCTGGTAAAACAACTTAAACAATAGATCTACATTATGATAGAATTTTGATCTTATATCTATCCATAGTCTTTCTCGTAATCTCTCGAGCACATAGATATTTATGTGCATGATAATGAGTATATTCTTTGGTACACAACCTCTAAAATCAAGTTATTCATCTTTATCGATAGCAACCATGGAGTCAGTAATTCTTCCTTCATCACGTATGCATGTGATTTTTCTTCACAATGTCATGAATCTGAACCATCCGATCATCTTATATATTAGCTGTGTTTGCCACCTTTATAAACTGCATGCGAAGGCTAAATAGTCAAATAATAAAACAATAAAATAAACCCTAAGTATAATAAAAGTTTTTAGATTTTAAATGCCAAGTAATAAATCAATTTTAATATTGTCGCCAAGGCTTTTTTTCCTTTTTTGTTGCTGACACATGTCGTGTATTTTGCCACCGCGTGATGATTAAAACTCATTCATCTTCCCATTGTGTCATCACGCTGAGTCATAGATCCTTCATCTTACGGTCGTAGATCCGCCTCAAATGCCTTTGTTATTTCCCGATCATCTTTTCACGATTGATTAATTCCCATTCGTTGATTTAAAGCATGGGCTAAAAGAATGTCTTTTAAGTAACCCTTCTTTTATGATGTATTACATGCCTCTATATAGTCTAGTCATTCTTCTCCACTAACCAAACACTGACAAATGTATATCTATTGTTCCACTTGTATATCTCGGTAGGCCTAGGACACTTGTCATCTATTTCGCCATCGCACAATGTTTAAATGGCATGCAGCTTGTTTAAATGGCATGCAACTTGTGATAGCGCCATCGTGCAGTTGGATCAAATCTTAATCTGATCGGATACAACTCTGCTTGAATTCATTCAAGTGAACTCCATATGACACGCGACGATCGTTTTGTGGTGCCATGTCAATTAAAATAATTTGCGTGTACATTAGTCATGAATTTTCAAACTATCGACAACTCTATTTGATTGTTTCTTTCTCTACAGGATCAAGATTTTTTGGCTTCACCACCATGCAATAGATAGAAGATCATTATTTTTTCACAATGCCCTCATACAATAGGTAGACAAAGGATAAGTCTATGGTCACATGGTTTCAGAAAACTATATTTTGACTTTGACCTTGTTATCATTAAAACTGCACCCAAAGGAAATAAGAAGACATTAGTGGTGGATAAGGATAACTGTTAAAGTCATAGATTCAAATGATATAGTATTGATAAAAGACATAAGAAATATAAGTAAGAATCATATTATATAAACTAGAAGGCTATAGAAGATAAATAAACAAATGCAAAGAAATACTTCCCTGACTGATTATGAACACAAACCAATCTGCAAATATGGGTTCCACTAGGTGGCATGTGTAGTGTCATATCAAATGGATAAGGACTAAGCTCATCTATAGTGTAAGACCTCCTACGAGCGCCTATTTTCACGTTAATGACCTATTTTTGGAGGTTTTGGAGTTGTTGAGAGAAGGCTTCAGCGGGTATCAATGTAGATGGCACCACATTAGGATAAAAAATATTGACCCACTATTATAAGATGGTTTCTGGTTGTATGAGGGCTTGTAGACCATGTTCGTGTATGTTGTAAGCACATGTGGTGGGATGTATTGAGGCTATGGAGTATACTGAGGCTACACACATATGAAGCCCATTGAAAATACTAAGGATGTGAGACATATTGAGGTGATGGTATGTGGAGAGGTTGTTGAGATGATGGAACGTATGGAGGTCGTTGAGGATGTTGTGGTGGTGGAACTTATGAAGGTTGTTGAGGATGCTATGGTGGAATATATAAAGGCTTATTTTGGGGTGGTGGAATGTATGAAGGTTGTTATTATCATGGTGGAATGTATGAATGATACTACTGTAGTGGTGTTGTAGGGTCAAAAGTGTGGGGCCCAATTACTCCATGATGTTTCAAAAAGCTAGCCAAAATCCTTAAATAGTTGGGGTTGATGAAAGGTTTTTGTTGAGATGCCCCTTGATTGATTTGGGGGATTCTTGAATTAGAAGGAACATTTTTTGGGAGACTATTGGTAGGTTGTTTTTGAGGTACCCCTTAAGTGATTGGGGGAATCTTCTCAAGAGACTATTGGGATTGTGATCTGGAAGATCCATAGTGGACATACCCACTAGATGGGTTGAGGACATTACGGAAGGTGATGTTGTGGTGATAGATGAGTTGGATGTGGGTGGAAAAGTGGCAAAGAGAGGATTGTTTTATTGGATCCCTAGTGTTGTAGAAGACATGGTCCCATGGGATGCACATTGAGCGGGGTTGCTAGAAGGTAGGGTGGAAGTGATCAGAAGAGATGTTCTGGAAGTATGCCAAGATGATGAAATGGGGGTAGCCTTTACTATGGCAGAAGTGTCGAATCTAGATGGTAGTTTGGCATCGTTCTGTGCAAGAATTTTGAAGTATGTATCTAGGGAAATCACCAATAGGGATCCCATGACAGTCATAACCCCAGGGTTTTCTAAGGCACCATTAACTTCTTCACTATCATTGCATTTATCCCTGGTGTTCTTGAATGAGAACTCATCCTCTAGTGGAGGCATAAGAGGTGACTATGGGATGTTAGCTTGTGTTTTCTCATGACGTTGAATAGTCTCTAGATTATTAAAATCTAGTTGTAGAATAAGAACATCAATTTCTCTATTGGGATCATGTCTGGGTTCTATGTTGGGGTCCCTTTTTCTTATGTTCTTTTGTGATCTCGTGAATGGCATATGAAAAGGATAAATGCAACCTAGAAAAGATGACAATGACCAGATTTTAATTTTTTTGGATTTTTTTTGGGATGCCAATGCATTCTATGAATGAACAACTAGAATGATACCTAAGGTATAGGTAATATTTCCGAAGAGAGATTCTATAAACTTCGAAGGTAAACCTTCTAAAGAAAGACTTGAATGATGCTATGGACTATCTTGACTTCAAAAGGGTAGGCCAAATGACTAATACGGGCAATGATGTCTTAATAAGACAAGTTTTATCTAGAGAGATGAGTGCCTAATCCAAGGCAAGAGATGATAACTAGACTTTGACAAAGCCAAGATAATACACAAGTCCACTACGAGAATGTCCTAAGAAAGTGCATTGTCTAATCTATAAAATGACTCTAAAAGGAGGAAGACTTAACCTTTAGGATATGAAAGCTATGTTTTTGAGATTTTTGGATTTTTGGACTATAATGATGACTATGTGGGAATTAGTTGGCTATGAAAGATAGGGATGATGCTAAAAATGTTGGATATGATCCTCTAATATGGAAGGGTATGTCGATCACCAAATTTTCAATTAGGAGCCAAGTGTAATGTTTTAGGACCTATGTTGATGGATCTTTTTGCTTCTCTGATATGATATTGATAGGAAAATGTTGTAGGACCAATGTTTGAGATGTGTAAAAACTCAACAATCACAAAACTCAATGTAGCTTTAGGACTGACTCAATAAAGAAATGATCAGTGTATTTTCAACAACTTTTTCAAGCTACAAGTTTTCACTTAACTTATAGAAAAAAATACCTAATCTTAACTGAAGAAGGAACTTGGAGTTTAATTCCACCTCTTATTCACTTGAGCTAAATCTATATTGGCCTTGAATGTTTCCCCAGTTGTATAAAATATCTCCTTGGTTTGAGCAAACTTGAAAAAAAAACCTAAAAAAGTGGGCATATCTAAGAGAAACTCAAAGTTAGAGGCTTAAAAATCCTCCTTAACTTATGTTCAATTCATGAGGATCATTAAATAGAGGTTAAATATTTAATTTGACTAAAAATTACCCATTCTTATGCCTCAATTTTTCATGCATATCTATTTTTTATTGCACTTCTTTATCTATTCTCTGATACTAATGGAATGCTACAAGACCTCCTTGCCCTGAGATTATCTTATAACCATCATTCACAACTTCGAGTATATTATCCATTATAATGGTTGCTTGTTGTGCTTCCTAGTGACAGTATCCTCTACAATGTTATAATATTTGTGACCATTATTATTATGCATTGTAAGGTGGTGCCTTTGATAGAGAACCATGTTCATTATTCAAGAATTTTTTGAATCACTATATTGATAGTGTTTCTTAATGTTTCATGGTTGTACCTTTTCATTATTTAATAATAATGATGTCTTCATTGGGTTATAATTGTTCCTTTCATAGTACTGATGTTCCTAACCTTTATTTCTTTTGATTTTGTTGATCTTGACCTTTCAAAATTTGTATATCAGTGTTTTTACAATTATAAATTAGTGTTTTAAACTTTCATTTGTCCTTTCATTGTTCTCACTGACTTCAACATTTACGATATCACATTTGGATGTCTTCATTATTTTATAATCTGGTTATTGTTCCTTTGTCTTTGATCACAATTAACTATTTCTCTTTGTATCTAAAACAAAACTATATATTTTCCATATTGTCCATTTGAGGCAATTTGTATCCTTTCACATTGTAACAAGACTGCTAGTATAATTGTTCTTTATCATAGTGGCTCCATCTATGCTCCATGTCATGCCTATACATTTATTTGTCATATCCTTTGTTCTTAATTTATATTTCTAAAAATTTAGCACCCATAATTGGCTACTTTACTAGGACCTATTAGACCCCATTTTGGTGATTTCGGGGTTAGAATGCTTGTTATGCTTGATCCTAGAAACCTATCTTTTCTCCCCCTGTATATTTTTCTCTATTATTGCATCCCCTACAAATCCCAACCCATTTTCCATGGTACGACTTGCCAATGGATACTTGTACCTAGAACAGTTCGCCAATGGTGACCTGTCCCTGGCAATTGGGGCCCAAATTTAACCCAAAGCCCGATGTTAGGGTATAAGCAGGAGTTTAGAATTTGTGGTTGTCCTGGATCATTTTTCAATCCAAAAATGATTGAGTAAGTATTAAAATACCTTATATATCCTCATTTTGATAGGCATACATGATCTGCAACTTTTTGGCAATCAAGTGATCAAGATTTTCAAGCAAGAGCAATTGAGCATTTGGATTGAAGATTTGAAGGCAAGCACCCAAGCTCGAGATCTCCAAGTCTCCAAATTCTTCAATATAATTCAAGTATTCTCAAATTGATGCATGTTTCTCTCCCATGATGTCCAAGTAAAGTAATTATTAATCAAGCAAGAAGATACTTCCTTCATTCTCAATCTTCCTCCTTCATTGCAAGTGATTTTAAAGCATATCTACATTCAAGATCTAGGAATGACATTCATATATCTATGTATTTGTGAGGGAATCCTTGATTCTACATTCTATTCCATGGTCAACTCTTTGGATCTCAAGTAAATTTATATCATATTATTGGGTATGAGCGATTTCTACATTCGTCCATGAGGGTTTATGCAGGGTAAATCTACCATTTGCCTTTTTACATACTTTCCTTTATGAAATTTATTTCTATTTTCAAGGTTGATTCCTAAACATGTGTTTGACCAAGGAGAGCCCCTTTATACAACCCTTTTCCCCATTTTTCTATGTCAAGGAACAGGTTGCAAAGCCACCAAATTGGGATCCCAAAGATCAAATAGAGGCAGATAGACCCAAAAAATTATAATCAATACTATCGAGTAGAGTTCACCACTTTCAAACTATCCTTGAGTACAAGTTAAATTTCAAACTGTACCTTTCATTTTCTATTCAAATTTCACACACAGGTCCATCCTTTGATCTACTTTCTAGTTCAGTACTTTTTTTTTCATTATCTATCTAGATCAATCTATTATTTATAGTTTTCTACAAATTGTCTAATAAAACACCTTAGTCACTTTAATTACATTTACACATCCTTATAATTTTCATTAATTCATATTTTAGTGGAGAAATCATTGTCCTACTCATTTTTGAGTCTCCTCTCAAACCTACTAGGGAATCTTCCTTCCAAAATGTGTGATTGGTGAAAAGAAGAAGTGATTTAGGTCTCCTTATGTTATTGCTTGATGTTTTCCCCCTTACACTTAATAATAGTGATGTTCTCATTTTATCTTCATTGTAATAGCTCTATCCAAACCATTAATTGAATCTCATGAGACTTTTCATATTGACACATTTTTTATTTATTGTCTCATGCCTTGGATCATTGTTTAGACAACAAAAAACAATAATTTTTTTCATTGTTATGGTCTCCCTTGTTAGAACCTTCCTCACTATAAATTAAATAAATATCACTTTGATTCTTGATTAACCACTATTTTAGTATGAGGTATCATTAATTTGTGCATAAAATTCACTAATTCAATATATTTGGCTAATAAAAACTGATTTTTTTTTGTTCTTATACATATGCTATTCTATCTTTGTATTCATTGTCATCTCTTCTTTGTATTTTTGGTCTCGTCTTTCAAAGAAGATGCTTATCATTAAACTGATATGATTTTTCTAACATCAAATACTACTAATATAAGTTTGATATTGATTGATATATTTCTCCTTTATGTTACTCAATGAATTTTTACACATCTTGTGATTGATCTTTATGCTTAGTCATTGTCATGACATAAATGAACATCTTCTAGCACTATTTTTTGAAAATACATTGTAAATATTTGGTGGTTAATTGATCATTGTTTTTGTTATTTTTTATCGGTAAAAGGCCACAACCCGTATATTTTATTTAAAATTATGAGTTACAAATGTCTCCAGTCACTGCGGGCACTTGTAGGAAAGAATGGAGAAGAAAACCTCCAGTCTCGCCCGGGACCCAAGGTGATGCAGAGGGTTTAGGGCTCTAGTGATTTCTTTCCCCAAGGTACTCCTAATCTCTCCTAACCATCCTATCATTATCTCTTCTTGTGTTATTCTCCACTATGGATCTCCAAGATCCTCACTATCAACTTCTCCTCCAAGGTATAGTTGATTTGTTGAAGATTCTAACACTTCTAGGTACAACTAGTCCAACTAGTTCTTCAATTACCTAGGTTTCTTAACTAGATTTCCTCCTAGAATCCCTAACCCCTGCTTAGGATCTTCCCATACATCCACTTATAATATTTTCTATGTTCTTGGCCCATTCAAAGGTATTTAGAATCCTTTCCCACACTTCTGGATACTTCACCAATCCAATTGGTGTCAAATTCACTAGGAGGCCTAATTGGCTTGTTTCCTAGTAGGTCTAATTTCACCATTTTGGGTCTAATGCTCCTAAATCCTCAAAAAAATCTACAAAATACCTTGAAAATATTCAAGGTATCCATCAACCCTATCAGAATCCAAAATCTTAGCTTCTGGATGCACCCACAACCCTAGTTTCTGTCAGGCCCTAGTTTTCAGCCTAATAATTAGGCCTCTGGACCAGTCTTGACCAATTGTCACCAAATTGATCTCCAAACTTTGTTTCACCTCCTTCCACCTTTGAATCCTTCAAGGAGAATTTATAGGGCTTCTAAAAATACCTCTAAGTCTTTTCCCCAAGATCATGGGTGCTCGAACCAAAACCATCTTCACCCTGTCCAGGCTCACCTGTTCCTAATAGTCAGTCATAGGGCTTCAAACTTGGTCTATAAACCTCATTGAAAAAACAAAAATGAAAGAAAAACTAATATGTATAGACTCTAACCTTTCATCCACTATGGTTTCAGCCATTTCCATTGGTGGATGCTTAGGTTAGAGCCATTTTGGGCACTGTGACTCTGCAAATGGAATTACAGGCCAGTGACCTTGAAATTAATGTAACTCTCTACTCCTATAACTTCAAAGCACCTAAAATATGAAAAAGAAAGATAAAATGAAACACTACACCCTCATGGGGTCCAATCTCCTTTCCCAATCCATACACATCCATACAAAATGCAAAAAGCATTATGAATCACAAGAATACAATTACAAGCATCCGTAAAGAAGTACAAAAAACAAGGTCTGCAATTCAAAACTTCATTAACCTTCCAAAAACATCAAATCCATGCTCATATACTAAGCATGAGTGGTTACAACCACTCTAACTTCATTTTGCAACTTCTTGTCAAGAAGTTGCAAAAGTTGCTCGAGCAACTTTTGCATTTTGAGTAATTTGACTCATTTTGTCAACTCGATGGTCATGGTTGACTTCTATTACCCTAGTTAGGAAATTTAGGGTCATAAGACACGCATTAAACCCAAAATACACAAAAATAGCACATTTTGTCTTTCTAGGTCAAAATGACCACAAAACACCTAGTGAGCACTCTTGGCTCTTACAAACACGAAGTTGATAAACATTGTATCCAACCTATTGGATCCTATTCCAATACACACAACAACACCTAGTACAACCCTAAAACACACTAACACATCAAAATGGGAGGTGCTCTGCACCATACTCCCCTGGGACAAAGAACTCAAGTCCCTTGAGTTAGGAGGTCTTCAATGGTGACCCCATGCTTCCAAATGTATGCCTCTATCATCCAAGTGGCCTCAACTTCAGGTAGTCCCTTCCACTTGATGAGTTACTACTTGTAGTTACCCTTCCTTGTCTTCTTGATCACCTTAGAATCTAGTATATTGTCCAATTTTAGTGGAATTGGGGTAGGCAAGTCTTTCACCCAATCATGATCTCCTAAATCTGCAAGAATAGTTTGACCTATGTCTAGAGATGGTCCCTTATAGGGATACAGGTCACAAACATTGAAAATGGGTGAAATTCCTAAATCAGGAGGCAACTCCACCTCATAGGCATTTTAACCATACTTATGCAATATCCTCAATGGTCCTATATTCTTCATGAGCAGCTTAGTTGGCTGACCCTTGGGTAGCCTTTCCTTTTTGAGATAGGAAAGTACTATATCCCCCACCTTGAACTGCAAATCCCTTCTTGTCTAATTAGCCTTGGACTTATACTTCTCCACTTTCTTTTGTAAAGTCTTGTTGACTTGATCATGAAGCTCCTTCATCTGTTCTGTAAATGACTCCCCTTGGGCACTCCCTTTTTCCTTCAAACTGAGATCCCTCAACTCTAAGATCCCTCTAGGATTTACCTCATATACTATTTAAAAGGGGTTGTTACCAGTACTCCTATTAATTGAGTCATTATAGGCAAATTTTTCCTGCCCTATGATGTGATCCCATGCCTACCCATGTTGCTTAGTCAAACATCTTAACAGGTTCCCAAGTGACCTATTTACTACCTCTATTTTCCCATCTAACTGTGGATGGTAGGCTATAGAGAAAGACAAGTTTGTACCTAACATATTCTAAAGGGTCCTCCAAAAGTGACCCACAAACTTACTATCTCTGTCACTTATTATATTCAGTGGCAATCCATGGATCCTTACAATATCTCTAAAGAATAGACCTGCAATTTGGGAAGCATCATTGGTTTGCTTACATGGAATGAAGTGAGCCATTTTTATAAAATGGTCCACAACCACAAATACACTGTCATGACCCCTTGTTTTCTTTGGTAACCCCAACACAAAGTCCATACTAAGGCACTCCCAAGGCCTTTGTGGTATGGATAGGGATTGATACAACCCACTGTTACTACTTTGTCCTTTTGCCCTCTGACAGATCTAACATTGCTCTATAGATTTCCTAACATCTGACTGTAAATTAGGCCAATAGTAATTCCTATTCACTTTCTCCAATGTTTTATCCACTCCAAAGTGGCCTCCCATGTGTAATTCCTATTCTTACCTAGGATAGTTGGCACAACACAAAGTGTCACTTCTCCCATTTCCAAGGCAGGGCCAGTAATGGATGGAGAGAATCTAATATTGAGAAGGAATTTGTTGAAAGTACCTAATACCATAGAGCCACCTCAAAGAAAGAATTTTTTTAAGACAACTTGTAGGTCTCATGGAAAGATTTGAAAAGTGATAGTGGACTTTGGATCCACTGAGAATATAGTATCAACAGAGATGGTGGACAAACTGAAACTTAGAAGGATACCTCATACCACACCCTATAAAGTTTCATGGCTAAAAAAGGGACAAAAAATAGTGGTAGATGAACAAACCATGGTGGAGTTTGAAATAGGTGAGTATAAGGACAAGGTCCTATGTGACATATTTCCCATGGATACATGCCATCTTCTTTTAGGGCGTCCTTGGCAATATGATGTGAAGAAGTTTCAAATGGATCCATTGCAGGAACCTAATGAGGAGAAGCATGTGGGAACCAGTGAGATTCTCTTGAGTGGATAGGAGTTTCTAAAAGCTATGAAGAAGGAGAAAGGAGTCTATTGTGCAGTGATAGTGAAGCCAAAGGAGGAGACCAAGGAGAAAGCCAACATGCCACCAGAGGCACAAGCATTGTTGGAAAGGTATCATGACATAGTGGATAATGGTTTACCAAGTGCACTACCACCCATGAGGGATGTGAGTCATTAGATAGACCTCATACCTAGAGAAAATTTTCCAAACAAAGTAGCATATAAGACGACACCAAGTCAAAATGCAGAGATAGCAAAACAGATTACAAATTTGTTGGAAAAATGACTAATAAGGAAGAGTTTGAGTCCTTGTGCTGTGCCAACTATTCCTATTCCTATTCTCTCCATCTATTAATGGCCCTGCCTTGGAAATGGGAGAAGTGACACTTTGTGTATCATCTTCTTGTACCAACTGATTCCTTCTATCTCCCATAGAAGATGAGGTAGCCTTTTCAGGACATCTACCCATTGTGTGGCCCACTTGATTGCAGTTATAGCATCTTCCAGTGAAGACTAAATTAGATCTTCCTTGAGACTAAAATCTACCTCTTGGTGGTCCTCTTCATGTGTATCCCCCTCTTTAAAAAGACCCTCTGAACTGATTACCCCCACTGTTATTCATAGATTGATTCTCCTATGGTATATTTGGGCTTTGTCCTCTACCAAAATTACTCTTGCCTCTGAATCCTCTGTTATAGTTACCACCCCTTCCTCTTTGATGGAATTCATTCCTCTTTTTAGCCTTATCCTCTGCTCTCAATGCTAACTGAAATCACTTGTGCATACTGTTAGGAGCCATCATACTAATTTCATCTTGTATCCCTTATCTCAACCCATTGAGATACCTTGCTACCTTATCCATTTCTTCTTCTTGTCTTCTAGCCCTTAGGCTAAATTTGTGGAACTCCTCAGTGTAGGAACTTATTGTCATCTCCTTTTGTCTCAAATTCTGCAACTTTTGATACATCTAAATATCATAGTCAGTAGGCAATAATTGTGCCCTCAATCTGATCTTCATCCTCTCCCAAGAAATTATCTTCTTCTTTCCATTTGTTACCCTATCATCCTGCATCATGTTCCACCACACCAATGCAGATCCTTTGAGTCTAGCCTTGGCATAGCTAACTCTCTTTTCCTCTGATACCTCCTTGTAGTCAAACTGGTTGTCTATGGCCTCTAGCCAATCCAGTAACTCTTCACCATTCAAGTTGCAACAACAGTAAGGTATATGTTCCATATTGTCTTTATTAATGGACTTAAAGGAATCCAAGAATACCTTTTTATATTTATCCATCTTTGGTTCTTTAACTTTGTTAGATGTCTCTTCTAACTGACTTTCAACATCTGCATCACTCTCATCTCCCCATTCAGTGATCTTCTTTTTACTCTTTGTCTCTGTCAAGTTAGCTTTTGCCAATAGTTCTTGGAACAATTCTGTAAGATAAGAAAATATCTCTCTTACCAAAATGTAAAAGGAGGATTGAAATAGAGATATGCTTATTAAAAATGTATAATGTATTAAGAAAGAATGGTTGGATTGATTATTGATTATCTTGAAATGTGATGTATAAATTATTTTTTGAGTTGCCTAGATTGTATTGAATTCCTTAACTTGTATTGAATTGTATTGAATGTGTATTGCAATTGTGATTAGGGAGAAGATGAGATGTTCCTCTTTTATTCCCAAATGCACAAATGGGAGATCCAAGTTGATCAACCCCAAAGAAGGGCTAATGCACAAATGAATCAACTATTTGGAAAGGAGAATAACAAAGGAGATACCTTAAATTCTGTTAATTATATGTATAGAAATGATATATGACAGTAATTGAAGAAATAGGAGAAATGCACTAAACTTGAAATATTGCAGATCAAAGAATGTTGTTTTCTAAGGTCTGTAGATAGTTTCTAGAAAAACTGATAATTGATCCCAAACTGGAACATAGAGATGAACGAAACCCAAAAATATTTTTCTGTTTCAATGTTGTCTTATGAAAAAGGTTGACCTTGACCCACAAATGTCAACCCTGACCCAATAATGTCGACCCTGACCTGCACAGGTCTGACAGAAAATCTGTTCGCGCCATCCGAAAGAAAACCAAAAAGGGTAGCCAGATCTGGTCTCAAATCAACTATTTTTTACCTGTATCTACAAGAAAAAGGGGATTGTTTGTTATGAAGGAGGGTTTTTCCTTATTCAAACCCTAATTTAGGAATTAACCTTGAAATCAATAAAGTACAGAATGCTAGCAAGTAGTAGAATTGAATCTAATAATGCAGCTATGATATTCAATAGATATATAATTGAAATTCAAATGTATGCAAGTATGAAAGTATGAAAGCAAGGACTTTAGAAACCATAAACCTCCATGATTGTATGCTTTAAATCCACTTTGAAGAGATGATTAAATATTCTTGAGGATGCACAAAGGATCTTGAAGGAAGATCACACCACCATGATAGCTAGATCTAGGGTTTGAATGATGAATCTATAATGTTTGCACCTAATCCCTTCAAAGGCTTGAGAGCTTGAATCATTGATCTTCAATGGAGAACTTGAATGCTTGAGAGGAAGACTTGAACACCTTGAGAGCTTGGAAATATGTGGAACAATGGATGCTTGAAACTTCTCCTTTTTTTCTCAATATCACTTAGTATCACTTAGAAGACTTAGAGAAAATGAGAGAGAGACTTCCTTTTATATGAAATTAGGGCATAATCTTCTAAGGAGGCCTACATAGTAGGATTAAATTCCCATTAAAGCCTTTACCCCTAGGAGAGGACCTATATTAAATATAATTTAGGAATCAACGCTTCGGAACCTGAAACAGCCGACCCAGAAGCGGGAAAATTAAATTTTTAATGACCCCCGGCAGCCGACAAGCTTCCTATTTTGAAAGGGGGACCCTGGTCAGGGTCGAGGTCAACCCTGACCTAGGTCAAGGTTGAGGTTGACCTTGACCCAGGGGGCTAGAACCCTTGGAAAATATGCCAGGTGGGGTAGGAGGTGCCCGAAGAGGCTCAATTAGGGTCCTGAACCAGCACAGAAGCATGAGATGATGCAGAAACAAGAGGATGATATGATGGAGGTCAACAATTTCCCCTAAGGAGGGCTAAATGATCTTAACATGGAAGTGCTTCCATTTTAAGATGATACATTAAGCCCCCACTTTAGCGGGAGTACAAAAATTGAATGTGCTCACGGTAAAGTTAGAGGAAAAGGATCCTAGTGGATTGCAACGAGGTAGAATATCACTAAGTCAGGGATATGAGCCCCCAAACCAAGGATTCTAATTCAACATACATACATAAAGATATGAAAATAAAGAGCAATCAATCATAGAAAAACATACATGCCTACATAAGTAAGACAAGAACAACACCATAGATAGCATAGCTTCATGATCTAATCCTACTAGCATGAAAGCGGAAGAGAGAAGAGAAAAGTGATTACCTCACCTAGTAAGATGCCCACCTTACTATGAATCACCATGGAGGGAGAGCCCAACAGGTTCACCCATAAACTATGCTTTTAATTTTAAATGCGTCTTCTGATGGCTTTTGAAAATATCCATAGATCAACATTCTTGTATCACTATGGAATATAAAATGTGTGTCCATTCAGGATTTAGCAACTTATGTGCGTTACCTTGTGAGGATTTAGCATATTGTAAAAAAATAAAAAGGGTGCGTATCTTTTCAGGATTTAGCAACTTATGTGCGTTACCTTCCAAGGATTTAGAAAATATAAAAGTAAAACTGCATGTCTCTTCAGGATTTAGTAACTTATGTGCGTTACCTTACAAGGATTTAGCATGCTGCAAAATGTAAATAAATGTAAATTATAGTACAAGGGAGACCCTATATATGCTCCCCTCCTTATCATGGCTACATACTAGGCAGGATAAGGAAGAGGAAGAGGATACCTACTTTACAAGGTGAGGAGATATCCCAGCTAAACAACAATGTATACCATATTCTTAGCGAAGAGCCTTGACCCTTACATCTAAGAACATAGATAATCGTGAAATGGATATGTCACTTATGAAAAAAGGATCCTCAAAGAGGAAGAGATCTTATCAACAAGAGTCCTGCCAGAGAGGAGTGCTTAGGATAAAATGTCATCTTCGAAAAGCAAGAGGGACCCAAGATTCAACCATCAAGCTTCTTGCAATAAAGAGGATGAGGAATCTTGGAATGAAGGATAGAAAACTCTAACCA
>MU227412.1:264217-288537 GCA_018584345.1 Thuja plicata
TAGCATAAGCAAGTGAAACATGAAGATTGACAAACATGATAAAATGGATAACACTCTCATAGACATCATAGGTACTATAAAGAGATGCTAAAAGAAGGATAATGAGAAAAATAGCCATACACCAAAAAAATTTCATGATGAAAATTCAAGAAGTGTGTGTTTGCAAATTATAATCTAAGATGTAAATCTAATACCAAAGAGAAGGAGTTGTCTATCGCGGGTTCACCAAAATGTAAGATAAGAAAATATCTCTCTTACCAAAATGTAAAAGTTGGATTGAAATAGAGATATGCTTATTAAAAATGTATAATGTATTAAGAAAGAATGGTTGGATTGATTATTGATTATCTTGAAATGTGATGTATAAATTGTTCTTTGAGTTGCCTAGATTGTATTGAATTCCTTAACTTGTATTGAATTGTATTGATTGTGTATTTCAATTTTGATTAGGGAGAAGATAAGATGTTCCTCTTTTATTCCCAAATGCACAAATGGGAGATCCAAGTTGATCAACCCCAAAGAAGGGCTAATGCACAAATGAATCAACTATTTGGAAAGGAGAATAACAAAGGAGATACCTTAAATTATGTTAATTATATGTATAGAAATGATATATGACAGTAATTGAAGAAATAGGATAAATGCACTAACCTTGAAATATTGCAGATCAAAGAACGTTATTTTCTGAGGTCTGTAGACTGTTTCTGGAAAAACTAATAGTTGATCCCGAACAAGAACGCAGAGATGAACAAAACCCAAAAATATTTTTCTGTTTCGATGTCATCTTATGAAAAAGGTCAACCTTGACCCACAAATTTCAACCCTGACACAATAATGTCGATGCTGACTTGCACAGGTCCGATAGAAAATCTATTCGCACCGTCTGAAAGAAAACCGAAAAGGGTATCCAGATCTAGTCTCAAATCAACTATTCTATACCTATAGCTGCAAGAAAAAGGGGATTGTTTTTTGTGGGGGAGGGGTTTGCCTTAGTCAAACCTCGATTTAGGAATTAACCTTGAAATCAATAAAGTACAGAATGCTAGCAAGTAGTATAATTGAATCTAATAATGAAGCTATGATATTCAATAGATATATAATTGAAATTCAAATGTATGCAAGTATGAAAGTATGAAAGCATAGACTTTAGAAACCATAAACCTCCATGATTGTATGCTTGAAATCCACTTTGAAGAGATGAAAAAAGAGTCTTGAGGATGCACAAAGGATATTGAAGGAAGATCAAACCACCATGATGGCTACATCTAGGGTTTGAATGATGAATCTATAATGTTTGCACCTAATTCCTTCAAAGGCTTGAGAGATTGAATCCTTGATCTTCAATGGAGAACTTGAATGCTTGAGAGACTTGAACACCTTGAGAGCTTGGAAATATGTGGAACAATGGATGATTGAAACTTCTCCTTTTTTTCTCAATATCGCTTAGTATCACTTAGAAGACTTAGAGAAAATGAGAGAGAGACTTCCTTTTATATGAAATTAGGGCACAATCTTCTAAGGAGGCCTACATAGGAGGATTAAATTCCCATTAAAGCCTTTACCCCTAGGAGAGGACCTATATTAAATATAATTTAGGAATCAATGCTTCAGAACCCGAACAGCCAACCCGAAAGTGGGAAAACTAAATTTTTTATGACCCCCGGTAGCTGACAAGCTTCCTATTTTGAAACGGGGACCCTGGTCAGGGTTGAGGTCGACCCTGACCTAGGTCAGGGTCAAGGTTGACCTTGACCCAGGGGGCTAGAACCCTTGGAAAATATGCCAGGTGGGATAGGAGGTGCCTAGAGAGGCCCAATCAGGGTCCTGAACCAGCACAGAAGCATGAGATGATGCAGAAACAGGAGGATGATATGATGGAGGTCAAAAACATCCCCTAAGGAGGGATAAACGCTCTTAACATGGAAATGCTTCCATTTTAAGATGATACAAAGTCCATTATTGCATCCTTACTCATTGCCTTAGGTGGCATGTTGTCAACCTCGTGGCTTACTACTTCTTAAAACATACATCAAATTATTAAGTTATGGCTCTGATACCACTCTGATGCAGAGGGTTTAGGGCTCTAGTGATTTCTTTCCCCAAGGTACTCCTAATCTCTCCTAAACATCCAATGGTTATATATTCTTGTGTTATTCTCCACTATGGATCTCCAAGATCCTCACTATCAACTTCTCCTCCAAGGTATAGTTGATTTGTTGAAGATTATAACACTTCTAGGTACAACTAGTTCAACTAGTTCTTCAATTACCTAGGTTTCTTCACTAGATTTCCTCCTAGAATCCCAAACCCCTTCTTAGGATCTTCCCATACATCCACTTAGGATCTTGTCTATGTTCTTTTCCCATTCAAAGGTCTTTAGAATCCTTTCCCACACTTTTGGATACTTCACAAATCCAATTGGTGTCAAATTCACTAGGAGGCCTAATTAGCTTGTTTCCTAGTAGGTCTAATTTCTCCGTTTTGGGTCTAATTCTCCCAAATCTTCTAAAAAACCCCAAAAAAGACCTTGAAAATATTCAAGGTATCCATCAACCCTATCAAAATCCAAAATCTTAGCTTCTGGATGCACCCACAACCCTAGTTTCTATCAGACCTTAGTTTTCAGCCTATTAATTAGGCCTCTGGACCAGTCTTGACCAATTGTCACCAAATTGATCTCCAAAATTAGTTTCACCTCCTCCCACCTTTTAATCCTTCAAGGATACTGTCTAGGGATTCTGCAAATTCCTCCAATTCTTTTCGCCAAGATCATGGGTGCTCAAACCAAATCCATCTTCACCCTGTCCAGGCTCACTTGTTCCTAATAGTCAGCCATAGGGCTTCAAACTTGGTCTAGAAACTTCATTGAAACAACAAAAATGAAAGAAAAAACACTATGTACACAATCTAACCTTTCATCCCCTATGGTTTCATCCATTTCCACTGGTGGATGCTTAGGTTAGAGCCATTTTGGGCACTGTGACTCTGCAAATGGAATTACAGGCCCGTGACATTGAAATTAATGTAACTATCTAATCCTATAACTTCAAAGCAACCTAAAATATGAAAAAGAAAGCTAACATGAAACACTACACCCTCATGGGGTCTAATCTCCTTTCCCAATCTATACACAGCCGTACAAAATATAGAAAGCACTGTGAATCACAAGAATACAGTCACAAGCATCCGTACAGAAGTACAAAAAACAAGGTCTGCATTTAAAAACTTCATTAACCTTCCAAAAACATCAAATCCATGCTCATATAACAAGCATGAGTGGTTACAACCACTCTAACTTCATTTTGCAACTTCTTGTCAAGAAGTTGCAAAAGTTGCTCGAGCAACTTTTCAAAGTTGCTAGCAACTTTTGCATTTTGAGTAATTTGACTGCTTTTGTCAACTCGATGGTCATGGTTGACTTCTATGACCCTAGTTAGGACATTTAGGGTCCTAAGACACACATTAAACCCTAACTACACAAAAATAGCACCTTTTGACTTTCTAGGTCAAAATGACCATAAAACACCTAGTGAGCACTCTTGGCTCTTACAAACATGAAGTTGGTCAACATTGTATCCAACCTATTGGATCTTATTCCAATCTAGACAACAACACCTAGTACAACCCTAAAAAACACTAACACATAAAAATGGGAGGTTCTCTGCACCACAAGGTCGAGATAAATATGTACAATGTATAATTTATGAGAGTTTTCCCTCAGTTACAAAAAAATTATGAAGGCATACCTTAATTTACATAGCTTTAAGTACAATCCCTTAATCACTTTCTTGAGTATTTTACATAAACTTATATATAATAATTGTGTTAATAAAAGCCCTTGGTTACGAACTTTTGAGCGGTTAATTGATCATTGTTGTTCAAACTCAATAGAACTAATGTTTATCAACAACCTAATTATCTTTCTAAGTTTTGATCTTCTATTCTTTGCTTTGACTAAAAATTGTTATTCCGATGATAATGTTTTAATTATTTTGATAAAATAGAGTATGTCATTGTCACTATTTCATTATTAGTCTATATGGTATTGAACATCATTTATTTTTGCATTTTATTGTTTATAGAAGTGTCTCATGCTTTTAGAACCATAAAAATGGATATATATGCTCTTTCCCTTGTTTTGATCATGATTCTTTATGGAACATCACATTTTATATCAATAGCATCAACTACCATTACTTCCTTTAATACGCCTTTCTCACAATTATGAGGGAAAAAAAGTGTAACATAGTTGCATTCTTAAATCATTAATTTTATTGCACCTTTTACCACTATTATGATAATAGTTATTTGTTGTGATATTTATATTAGAATGCAACTATGCAGTTTTTGAGTCAAACTCATTGACCCATGTTTCATGAATAGCGGTTCACAAGACTGAATGGAACACTTAACACTCATTGAATCTAGGTGATGCTCATAGAGATGAAGCACTGGGACTTCACGGGAGGTCACTCATCCTAGTACTATAGCTCAAGCGAGCTTAACCATGAAGTTTCCTCCAAAGTTAATCCCACTTTTCGTGCAACCTGATTTGCAAAACCATAAACAAGTATTGTAGATTAATCTGACTGTTCATTTTTGAGACCTTGTGATAACATTGCAACTTGAAAGAGTTGTAGGACATACACATTGTCGGTTTCATTCTTCAAAACACAGTGTCTATTGTGCTTGTTCTTTTATCAATTCCTAAAATGCAAAACAAACATCCAAACTGTCAAAATGAGTCAAATGTGTTAAAGTCTAGGGTTATCAACATCAACTATCTTGCAAATCAGAAGCCTTGTTCTAGAAAATCAAAATTGTCAGACAATGATACTTATCTTCTAGTCTTTTTCAGACTGTTTCCCCTTTTACCATAATTGCCCGCATTGTGTTGAAATTGATGGATGTTTGCCACAATTAATTGGTCTATTGCCACAATCAACCTATTTATTACCATAATCAGTGATAAAATAACACAATCAACCATTCACTTTATCGCAATTGGTGGAGTTGTGCCGCAATTGACCAAAGATATTTTACACCTGTTTTGACCTAAAACCTTGAAATTACTCTCCATTTTGTGTCAAATACCAGTGTCTATCCCAGAAAACATGAAGAACATTGTGTGAATCTCTAAACATTAAAGATCATCCCTTCTTTGGAAAAGCACGATTATTGTCTAAAACATTGTTAGTTCGAAAGTTCAGACTCAAAATATATTGATCTCATCATATCAAACATCATCATTATCTCTATCAAGTGACTTTGTCCCAGGCAAAGGTCGACAAATCTTATCTTTTACATCATCACAACTTTGAGATCAAGATAAATCAACATTTGTCCTTAGAATTACCCTTGTCCAAAACATAACTCGGACTTTCCTAGAAAGGTTACCCTATTCTGTTTGCTTTATATCACTTGTTTTAGTTGCAAAATCTGGGCCACACTATGTCTCAAACACCTCAAGGAGGGCCTTACACAAGGTCAAAGGCTAGAACACAACCTGATGAGTCATATATCAATAGATTCCCCGCTTGGGAAACAGAGAGAGAGGATGATCCTTTCATAAATACCAGTTCTTCTCTATTCATCGAAAAACCCCGCGGGTCAGCTTTTTTCCAAAATGTCACAGAAGAGGAGCTTGAAGATATAGAGAAAGATGTTTATTCCACACAAGTAGTTGACGTTGTTGTAAAGAGGAATCCTAAACGTTTCTTAGCCATGCTGATAAAGAAGGGAGTAAAACTCCCTACTGAATTCAGTGTATCAACCATATGGCCTGAAAACCCTCTCGCAGGTCCCAACACTACTCAGTCCTCTCAGATACTACCAGTGGTTTCACAAATTTTCCCACCTTTGACAATACCAGTATTGGCACAGATGATACCCAATCAAACCAATTGCGTAAACCAAGCAAGCACTTCTTCCACTCAAAGCATGACAGGCTTGCAGCTAAGTGTACCAATGGTCACTAGTATGCCTCTACCTTGGGTCTCATGGCCTCGATAATCAAGCTCTCATGATATGCCTTCCATCCCACCAAATAGCAATTATTCTGAAACTATGCCGCTACTGCAGTCAATTCCTACTAGTATTGGGATCAACACATCATTCCCACAGGGATCCATCTCTACAAGTATGACTTACAGTCAATGCCCACCCAAGACTACACCTTTGCTCATTCAAAAACCAATCCAACCCCAGCTTTAGTTGCCACAAATCAAACCCCAGCTTTAGCAGTAGCCATATCGACCCCAACAATATCAACCACAGTTTCAACAACAACAACATGCCCAACCACCACAACAAACACATCAAAACCCACCTTGGGCCACTCATGTGCCCCCATTTCAGAATCATGTGGTGGGAAATAAATATCAAATCCCAAGGATGAGGTCCTATGTTCTTACTCAAGGGACGCTGAGGCGCAACCTCATACCTACCACAACATAGAGGAACAACATCACACTTCAGCCTCAGTATCAAACTGACATGTTGATCCAACAAATGCAGACCCTTCAAATCCAAATGATGGATATGCAAAATCAAGAGCACACTAAATCCTACACCGCAGAGGATTTATACCCATACCCCTTTGATCACTCTCTTCACATGTCTCCATTCCCAACTCACTTCTCACTACCAAAATTTGACAAATATAGGGGCAATACCAACCCTATTGAACATATCCGAGAGGTTTTTGCTAGTTGCGTCAAAATCGCCCATGATGAGACATACTTAATGTGACTATTCCCACAAAGCCTAGCCAAACCAGCGATGGAATGGTTCTCACATTTACCACATGGCATTCAGTCTTGGGGTGAATGGCTGAAAAGTTCATCGCTCACTTCCATCATAACATCGAGCGCAAGGTCAGTATCAAGGACATTTGTGATATCAAACAGAAGGATAGAGAGTCTTTTGTGAAGTTCCTATAGAGATGGAGGAATACTACAAACCAAATAACGTATGATGTACCCAAATAGGACCTAATAGTCATGTTCGTTGAAAATCTGATACAAGACATGTCATTCATAAAAGAATTGCAGTTAGCTCTGAACTTCACACAACTCATCGAATGAGGAGTTCGTTGTGAGAAAAACTTAGTCAAATGAGGAATCCTTGCAGATCCAACCCCAAAAAACACAAAAAAAACTACAATGGACAAAGCTAAGTGGTGGAACAAAAACAAAAATGTCACCAACGATGGTGTCATTGATGTGAAGATAGTCAACTGCACACAACCCAAAGTGTCACTGCAAGGTGCACCTGTGGCCAACCAACAACCTACGGTGCCCACTCCACAAACATACACTCAAAACCAACCTCCTCCTATCCAAGCGACCGTTGTGGCAAATAGACAGAAATAGACTCAATGCAAACCACGGTTTCAATTCCAGCAGTGAGATTTCACACCATTAGGAGAGCCGATAGAATCAGCTTTGCAAAAACTGATATAGTCCAACACTATCACTCTCCTGGAAATCGAGGAATTTGAACATGGTGCAAACAAACCAAGGTGGTACAATGACAATGAATTCTGTGAGTTTCATCGGGTGAAAGGAAACAAAACACCTAACTGTTACCGATTGAAATATGATATCCAAGATCTAATTGACACAAAGGTCATCGATGTAACAAATACCCAAACCAAAGGAACAACTGATCATGCAATATTCAATGATACATATCATGATCACAATAAAGGGAAAGCCTCCAGGTCTGGTGGACAGAAAAAATAGGTCAACTATATATATATATGCCAACAGTGATAACGTTATCAATTGCCTCAATCCTTCAGATAGCCATGTGGCTATGATCACTATCAGAGACCAAGGTAACAATTGTGTTGTAACCGCGAGTCATACCAAAGTTTTCTTGAAAGGAGTACCTTCCTCTTTTGCTACACATGTAGACTCTCAAGCAAACCCAGATCCACAGACAAGCCTAGTGGATCAACTGAAGCACACACCTGCCCAGATCTCCATGTTTGACCTCTTGTGCATATCTCCGTAGCATAAACTGGCACTTGACCAAGCCCTTCAGAATGCAGCTGTCCCAAGGGACATAACACCCGAAAGCTTCCAAACATTGGTTAACCATATAGCTTCTAAAAAGCATGCAACATTCACAGACCGTGATGTACCACCGCATAAACCCCTGCATAATGACCATTTGCACTTGCTTTTCCAGGTCCACAAAAGCGCTATCTATAGAGTCCTTGTTGATGGTGGGGCTGGATTAAACATATGTACTCTAAAGTTGATCAAGCAACTAGGATATTCAGAATCTGGCATTGATGTTACAAGGAGGATAAATATCAGAGCTTACAGTGAAGAGGAAAGATCCTCTAAAGGTATTATCATTCTACCTGTCTGGATTGGTCTAGTTATCAAGAACACTCCCTTCTAGATCCTAGATCTTGATTTGGGATATAGCATGTTACTAGGGAGACCATGGATACAAGAAATGTAAGTCGTACCTTCAACATACCATCAATGCATCAAGTTCCCACACTAGGGAGAAGAAATCATCATAGAGGGAGATCCCAATCCTTTCTAATACTGTAATGCAGTCCAAATCAACACTGATAACCAGGTACCCTCGAACCAAGATGCAAGCATCACATCCTCTTCAAATTCAAATCCTAAGGATATCACACAGAAAGCAAGAAAGATATCCATTACCGACAAAGGTTGTGGTGAATATAGCTACAAGAAGCTTTCACTATCACGAACATGCCTTAGAGCCCAAGAACATATGGCATGCCACAACCGGTTATTATAACACAAACTCCAGAGCCTGTTCTATTCAGATGTCCACCCATAACCTTTGTCAGATGGGACATTGTAGAAGCAAACCCCTTTGAAAAAAATATCAATACATGGTTGTACCAGGATCCACAAGAGACACTTCAACAACCCTTACCCATATCAAACTATCGAAATGGTTATACAATGCTACAAAGATTCGGGTATGATGGTACAACTAGTCTGGGGGCAAGACAACAAGGCTTAATGGAACTGTCTCTCCCTCCAACATAGAGAAACAAGAGAGGGTTAGGCTATGGTCAACAAAGAACTGGCCCTATAATCCAAGGCATCCAAGTTAATTGGGAACAAATAGAAGAGCTGCACCAGGGGCAAAACTCATAACATGTCTTGATAAGCAACATACTACAACAGTTTTTGCCCATCGAAGTGGGAACCTCTCAAACCTTAATAAACCTTAACATAGCCTTCGATGATAACAAAGGAAGTGAGACATCTAATGAGCGTTCTATCAAAACTGACTCCCACGAGTACCAGTGGAGATCCCTTCACGAATCCAAACCATCGATCCCAAACTATTCCCCTCGTTCAACCACCACCATACACCTTGATGACTTGTTTGAACAACTATCCATTGAAGATCAACCCTACATCAATAAACATGTCATTTACCATTCCTCATGTGGTGCAACCAAATCATAGTCTAGTTTTGTCAGAACCATATTCGTAGTCCTTTCAACCAAATAGTGTCAAACCAACACAAGGGCCTGTGTCTTGTACACCCAAAACTAATAGAGTGGGATCAACAAGGACCACCTGATATGGATGTCTTCGAGAATGATGAGGCCATCATAGATTTCATGGGACTTAGAGAGGGAATGCCATCAGGAGACCATAAAGCAGGTTTCTCCTTTGACCTTGATAGATCAACATACTTTAGGGAGGAATCCCCTCTTTCCAGTCATCAAAACAAATCGAAAAAGAAAAAAGAATTGTCAGTAAGTGAAAACCGAAAGGCGCTTACTGACACAAAAAATGATTAAAAAATAAAACACGATGTATCTTCTAGTGAAAACCTCACTGAGGCACTAGAAGATGGAAAGAAGGAACTCCTCCCCTTAATAGAGGAAAAGTTGGCATTGTTAGCAGAAGAAACAGAGGAAGTCAACTTGGGAGATGACAAGAACCCAAAGAACATATACTTGGCCAAATCACTCACCCTGGAGGAAAGAGAACAATTCATCAGTTTCTGCAAGGAAAGAATCATCAATTTCACATGGTCCTACTCAGATATGCTAGGATTGGATCCAGAGCTGGTGTTACATCATCTCATGTTGCTACCCAATGCCAAACCAGTCAAATAGAAGCTTAGAAAGATGCATCCCCATGTTGCATTGCTAGTAAAGATAGAATTGAAAAAGCTCCTGGATGCTAAGTTCATAAGACCAATTCCATACGCAGACTGGATATCTGGCTTGCAACCAGTTACAAAGCACAGTGGTCATATATAGATTTGCACAGACTTCAGAGATCTTAACATAGCTTGTCCTAAGGATGACTTTCCTTTGCCAAATATTGACATGATAGTAGACCTAACTGCTGGCCATCAAATTCTATCACTCGTGGATGGATTTTCAGGGTATAATTAGATAAGGATTGCGCTAGAGGATCAACATAAAATAGCTTTCACATGTCCTTGGGGCACATGTTGTTGGAACGTCATTCCGTTTGGTCTAAAAAATGTCAGAGCCACATATCAAAGGGCCATGACAACTATCTTTCATGATCTCATCCACAAAAAAATGGAAGACTATGTTGACGACATAATAGCCAAGTTAATGCTTTGCAAGGATCATCTATAAGTATTGGGACCAATATTTGATAGAATGCAGGAATACAAAGTCCATTTAAACCCAAAGAAATGTGCATTCGGGGTCACAGCAGGGAAGCTACTAGGGTTCATAGTGTCACATAGAGGCATTGAAGTTGACCCAGAGAAAGTCAAAGCAATATTGGACATGCCACCACCATCCAACCTAAGGTAACTAAGGGGGTTACAAGGAAGGTTCCAATCAATCAGGAGCTTCATAGCTCAGCTAGCAGACAAGTGCCACCCATTCCAACATCTACTGCACAAAGCCATCAAATTCATATGGACAAAGCAATGTGAACAAGCATTCCAAATATTCAATAACTATCTACTCAAGTCTCCTATATTGGTGTCACCAGTCCAAGGTAGACCATTGATTCTGTATATGTCAACAATGGAATCAACATTAGGCATACTCTTGGCACAACATGATGACACAAGAAAAGAGAGAGCCATCTACTATCTCAGCAGAACATTGGTCGGATATGAGCTCAACTATACACCAATTGAAAAATCATTCCTTGCAGTTATCTTCGCTTCCCAGAAGATGAGGCATTACATGTTGAGTCACCAAACAAAGTTAATAGCACATATTGATCCATTAAAGTACCTCCTAAGCAAAGCATCACTCACTAGATGAATTGCAAAGTGGGTAATGATCTTAAGCGAGTTTGACATTGAGTATGTAGACAGAAAAGCCATCAAAGGGAAAGTGATTGCGGACCAACTAGATGAGGCACCTATTCAGGCTCACCAGCCTATCATTTCTGACTTTCCCGATGAGTCTATCATGACATTACAACTAGCGATCGAGGTATAGCAACTATACTTTGATGGATCGTACATGAACCATGGTGCGGGGGGCAGGAATAGTGCTTATCACTCTAGATAATGATACAATTCCAAAATCTTTCAGACTCAACTTCCCCTGCACAAACAACATAGAAGAATATGTAGCACTGGTCATCAGTTTAAAGATAGAAATTCAATGGAGAATCAAGAACCTTAAGGTCTACAGAGATTCGTAGTTGGTCATTAGCCAAGTCAACAATGATTATATGACCAAAGATGAGAAGCTAATACCATACAGAGCACAGATGGAAAGGTTGCGCACTAAGTTCCAATACATCTTCTTTGAGAAAATACCACAAGCTCAGAACAAATTAGTACACACGATGGCTACCATAGCATCACTTATCGATATGTCAGGAAATGAAACCCGATTCTAGTTTTCATTGGAGCAACTCATGGTGCCATCACATCAAGAACCCATCACAGAATCAACATGCATCCTTATTGGTCCTAAAACCCCATGGTACCAAGATTTATATAACTACCTCCAAAATAGTGTCTTACCTCCCAACTTGTCTAGAAACTAGAAAAATTCCCTCATCCGCCAAGCCTCTAGGTATACCGTCCACTCAACTACTCTATATAGAAGAAATCTAGACAAAATGCTACTACGATGTCTCACTTCCATGAAATCCCAAAGAGCTATGTACGAGGTACATGAAGGAATTTGTGGAACCCACAAAGGTGGAAACAAATTAGCTAAGAAGATCATCCGCATGGGATACTACTGGCCCACAGTAGAGAAAGATGCAAACAAATATGTACAAAGGTGTAGGCAATGTTAGATTCATGGATACCTCATCCATGCACCAGCCCAAGAATTAAATCCTATCACTTCACCATTGCCATTTTCCATTGGGGATTTGAGCTAGTGGGTAAAATTACACCTTCTTCAGCAAATGGACACAAATACATCATAGCAGCAACAGATTACTTCACTAAGCGGGTGGAAGCAATTCCCCTCACTTACATAACTGGAAAGCAAATATCAATGTTCATACTTAACCACATCATCTGTCGATACAGGATTCCTCAAACCCTCCTGACAGATCATGGTACACCTTTTCAAAACAAAGATGTTGAAGAGCTATGTGAATAGTTCCAAATAAAACAAGGGTTCTCTTCATTCTATTATCCTTAAGGGAATGGCCAGGTTGAAGTAACAAACAAGACTATTTTGAAAATCTTAAAGAAAACAGTCAACAAATCAGGTCAAGACTGGCACTTACAGCTTAGTCCAGCATTATGGACATATAGAACTAGCATGAGAACACCTACAAGAGCCACTCCTTTCTCCCTAGTATATGGATCAGAGGCAGTCCTACCCCTCAAAGTGGAAATCCCATCCCTGAGGATATCATTAAAGAACCTGATTTTAGATGAAGACTATAGAGTGGCAAGGCTCAGTGAACTAGAATTACTAGATGAAACAAGACAACATGCATTCAACCACTTACAAGGCTATCAGAATCGCCTTAGCAGGAATTATCACAAGAAGGTGAGACCACAAAAATTTGAGGTAGGAGACCTTGTCCTCATGGAAAATCAAAAGAACCAAGCAGAAAGAGTGAAACCAGGAAAGTTTGAGCCTAACTGGCTAGGACCATATGTCATTGTCAGCTCTACCCAAAGTGGGGCATACCAACTGGTGAAACTAGAAGGGGATTAGCTCCCTGGATACATCAACAGTGAGGTTCTACACTTGAGGTCTCAATGGTTAAGGCACCTATCTACATATCCAGAAAATACCAAAAAATAAAAAAATAAAAAATGTTACCTTGGTGAAAACCTGGCAATCAGGCCCCTTGGTGACGACAAAAAATCAAAAAAGAAAAACAAAGTAAAGAGAAAAAAAATCTCTCTCTCAGTGAAAACCTGGCAAACAGACGCTATTGAGTAGGTACCTTGGTGAAAACTTGGCAAACATGCGCCGAGTGTTCAAATCTAGCTTCACAATCAATGAACTCCAAGATCAAAAGCTTGAGCACACTTCAAATACAATACTAACTACCCAAGTTATATCCAGAAGAACAAACCCCTCTAAGCACCAAACACTTATCCATGGCTAGTACTGGTCCACCAGAATAGGGGGAGATTCTAAATGTCCTTGAAAAATCCTAAAAATTGGAAAACTCATCAAAAATCCTAAGAAGATCAAAAATCCTAAAAAAATCAATCTTCATAAAAAATAATCCAAAAAATTGCAAAATCCCAAGCAATAAATCCAACTCGGTTATCAAGAGAGAAAAAAAGGCAATCGTGCCATGTCAATCAATGTCACAACCATGAGCTTTCCAAATCAGCATTGGGCCCATATGACACAGCTTTATCAATCTATCAAATCTATCGGCAAGAAAACTGGCTACCAAGCCAATCTATCAAATGTCACAATCATGAGCTTTGTGAATCAGCATTGGGCCCATCTGACACAGCTTGATCAGCCACCAAAATGATCAAAATTAATCAATCATATCAATCATCTTATACATTGATGGATACACTCAAAACCAGATAGGTCAGTCTTATATGAGTCATCTATTGCTGAAACCAGGCACACTCAAAGAAATCAAGCCACTCAAGACTGTCAAAAGAGTCAAGCCAATCAAGAGAATCCAACCGAATCAAGGAACCATCCCAAAATGTTGACTAGGTCAGTCAGTCAGTCAGATTTCAATCTATATTTTGTGGTTATGTTCTTGCGCTACTCCAGGATCCACCAAGTGAGGAGAGTAGCTATGATGGATCATTACTTGTTTTCTTTGATTGTTGTATGTTGAATGTTCACTTCAATTTTAGGTCCATGGTGATTTAGGATAAATACGATAGGCGTTATCACTTATCTGATAGCCACGTAGTTCCACGATCTGAGATTAACCCTGGGAAAGAATTGGACATTCCTTCTCTTTTATCTGCTTGTTTATTTACCAAATAGAATCAAGAGCTCATAGTGCTATTCAAATAGACTCTAGGTGCGTTGGAGTTCTATCTTAGTTTCTATGATCTTTTATTTTTGCATTCAAGAGCTCACGTTGCTATCCAGATGGACTCTGGGTGCGTAGGAGTTCTATCTTGTTTGCTTTGGTCTTTTCTTTACAAAATCAAGAGCTCACGATGTTATCCAGATGGACTCTGGGTGCGTAGGAGTTCTATCTTGGTTTTCTTTTTTTAAATTTATTCAAAGGGCAAAGTGATATCCATATGGTCAATATCTGGGTGCTTTTGGCTCTTTTTCTTTTCAAACAAGAAACATAGATGAACCCAGATGGTCAATATTTGGGTGCACTAAGTTCTCTTTCTATTCAATCTCTCTACTCCTTCTGGTTATCAAGAGGTCGTGGCGGTATCCAGATGGTATGTGATCTAGATGCATTGGACACTCTTTGGAATTTCATAAAAAGATGCACTGATGACAAATATTGGAAACAGGGGCAGCGACTTGGGACACTCATCCTTTCTATCAATTCATATCTACAAAAAAATAAAAATCCTTTCTATCATTCCATATCTTTCAATCCCAGAGAATAAATTTCCAAAATAACTTCCTTCTAACTAACACATATATTACTCAGACATTTTTGTGCATAATAGATTACATCCATTTAAGTGCATCAGAAAAAATGAAAAAACATAGTAGCTGGATACATGGTAAATCATAAATCACATGCATCCATAAGCATCTCGTATAAACAAACATTTCATTTACACCATCCTGCATAAACATGTCAGTATCTTAGGAAAAACATATCATACATCTAAGAGTCCGCATAATAGAATCACATTGCATAAAGCATTTTTCAACATTTAACATAATCATGTAGAATCATACATATAGAAAGTAAACCAATGCACATCATATCAAATCACTAGCTGCATCTCATATAAATCAAAATATCTGAGTACAATGAACAGTCACAAGTCTGAACACAAGGAGGTAATCAACATATATATCAATAAATATTAGTGTGTCAAGATACAATAATGGATAAGCCTCAGTGTACATCACTACAAAAATGGTACACGATACAAAAGAGTATAAGCATGACATCAACATGTGCCACCCCCACCCTCACCACTAGGTGGACGAGGGCGTGGCATACCAGACGTAGGTGTCTGTGATGAAGTAGGAGAACCAACACCACTACTCTGTGACCTCTGAGCCCTACTGGATCTCTATGAGGTTGTATAATTGGGAACCTTCTGCTCTATAGGAACTGCACCCTCATAGTGGTGCCTCAAATACTCAATCTCTCTCTAAGAATCACGCCCAGATCTATAGTATCAGTCCAGAACATCCCGATGGGAGGCATCCTATACACTGTCAATGAATGCTTGCACCTCCGCTCGAGCCTGGCGTTCTTTAGCCTCTGGTGCACTCATCCTGGCCTTGGCTGTTGTAAACCTAGCCTCCAAAGCAATCGCACGTGCATCAAAGGAGGAAAGTCTGGCCTGTAAGCCGGCAACCTGCAATGTGAGTCTCTCCAGATCATAAGGATCTATGTCCATCCCTCCCATGGCCACATCCATGTCCCCTCCTCAGCTCTGTCACCCAATCCCTCATCACCCCTCCCCCTCACCACCCAAGAATCCTCACTCTTAGAACTCTCACCAGTACTTTTGTATGTACTACCACTGCTAGTGGAAGAGCTCAAACCAGCGCTCTTGGCATCCAAGGCCTCAATATCAATATTTGCAATCTCCACATCCACATCCTCCACCACCACCCTATCCTCCACTATTGGAGCCAAAACAACACCAGTATGTTTACGTACTCTCCGCACTAACTGAGGTGCCTCCTCCTCCATCGCCTCCTCATCCTCCAAAATGGCCCTCAAAGCAACTCTCTGACTACCACTCCGCCCACTCCTCATCTGAAACCCACCACCAGCACCCCCTGGACCAGGATCATCTCCACCATCATGTCCCCTCCCCCGACCTCCATCCCTACCTCCATCTTGGCCTCCATCTCTACCTCCATATTGGCATCCAACTCTACCTCTGTCTCAGCCTCCATCTCTCCCTCCGTCTCAATCACCCCTACCTCATCATACCTATTGGCGCCTCCTCATAAAAGTCCTAGCCATGGGAAAAGAGACATATGTAAGTGAAAGAAGGTGGGTCTATGCCCACTGAGCATCATACTGGGGAGTAGTGCCTGCAAAATGTGAAATTCAAATATCAGTACCACATCATATAAAACAACATGCATCACAAAGTAGATAGACTAAGCAAGCAGTAAGGAAACTACACAAAAAAACATGGCACAAACATACCTGCATCTACAGTGGCAGATGGCCACATCCACGGAACAGGAAGTAAGCCTACAAACTCAGTTCGTGCAGCATTAAGTAATATGACTCCACCCCAGACTAAGGCATCCCTCGACCTACATGCAAAGTAGGCATATGTATCGGACACATCCTAGTGCTCCCCAAACTGTTGCAACACCCTGTCGGTGTTGTAAAAATGAATCATATGGACATGGTCAATGACAACCAATTAAATATCTCTGCTGAAGGCAAAAAGGAAGATGGATGTCCTCTCCATCCCACATTGGGCACTCTCTATACGGTCTCTAAATGAAATAAGGCATCATATCCAACTACTGACTCCAATACAACAAATGACCCATGTGGGTCTGAATGATGGCTCCATCATACATGAACACATAAGGCCTATCTGCAGGCAGATCACAAGAACCAACGGGACGACACACAATAATGTACTCCCACGCCCATATCTGCAACAAGGTAGCACCACAGCCGAGCGACTTACCATTAAGGTAAGCCGCGTAAAACATATGATAGTGCATATGAGCTAGCATACATGGCCCCCATGCATATACAGTATGATCACGGACCATACTCTGCAATACAGAACCAAAGCCAACCAAAAATTCATGCTGGTGTCGATCAGGGCATAAGATGCCACATATCAAACTACCTAACAAGGTAGACAATCTATCCAGGCCCAGGCCAAATCCGAGACCATGGAATATCATATGCGCAAGACAAACCCAGCTGATCCCAGGGCAATCCAGATAACTCAATCAATGCAACAATACCAGGATGGGTGGCATACTCAACAAGTGCACCCTGGATCGGAAGCTCAAGAATGCGGTACACATCCTCCAATGTAACAGTATCCTCTCTAGTGGGTAACCAGAAAGTGCATGTCTCCGAATGTCATCGCTCTACAAGAGCTGAGATCAGACCCCTATTGGTCGTGATGTTTGGCATATAACAAATCTAATATAAACCTAAGTCTCTAAGCATTGACCTCTCATCCTCAGAGAGTTGAAACCTGTATACAAGTCTCGCCGGTCTAGACTCTCGGCAGCGCAGAATCCTCCCGATGAACTGCACATAGAAATAATCAGAAATATATCAGTATCATTCATAGAAAGAAGAGTCAGCAATCATCATAGGCAGAAATGACACCGAACTAATCCAGGAAACAGTTAAAATAGACAATTGCGGAAATAAACCCTACAAGTGTGGTACTTGTATGCGATTGTGAAACACCAAAGTCAAATGCGGCAAACAACAGGAAATTGCAACATGCAAAGTCGACAATTGTGACCCTCTTATCAATTGTGGCTTACAACCAACAATTGCAGCATTTAAACCGTAATTGCGGTAAAACCGCAGTCGATTGCGGCAACCTTGGCAAATTGACAGAAAACAAAAAAAATTTAAAGCGAGAAATAAATGCAATAATGACACACAAAGAGAGAATACTCACCGGACGTCCTACGCCAGCTAGCCTTTGATACATCTGGACTTGGTCAGAAATGTGTGTGACTCCCGGTAAGCCTGCCATCGCATGAAAACAGGAGGAAAAACACAGAAAGCTAAAGACAAACTCACCAAGATTCGAAGAGCTCCAAGAAGGAAATGTGACAAATGAAGGGCAAACTTGGCTACTTATAGGGGTTCCGAAAAACCCTAATTTCTCTACGATGTCAGAAATTTCTTCTCAGTCCCCGGAATCTTCGACAGTCAATAGTTGGGGCAATATTACAAATTTTTCAAAACAGTCAGCTACCCAGATTCAGAAATTGTAGATTCAACAAATTAACGCTCAAGTCGCAACTTTTTGCTCAAATTTGTTGAGGGGGCATAAATACACCCACTATCACCGGGGCAAGCTGGGGCAAGCTTAAAATCAGAGAATCTTTGATACACTACGATAAGTCACATCGCATCAAAGAGGGGCAAATGTAGACACTGTAAAATGGACAGACTTGCGACTTGACATTAAAAACACTAATTTTCATCTATTAATTAATGGTTTTTTAATCGTTAATTAAATTGTCTATCTTCTTCTAAATTATTTTCATCTATTAATTAATGGTTTTTTAATCATTAATTAATCATCCATTTTCTTCTAAATTTATTTCTTAAATCATTTAATCAAATTCCCAAAATTAATTAAATAATTAATTTTATTTAATTAATTACTCTTAATTAATTAATTACCATTAATTAATTAATTTAATTTAATTTCCTATAGTTTAAATTGAAATATTTAAACTTACTAATTAAATTCTCCCAATTAAATTAATTTAATTTCATCAAATAAAGCAATTCTAAATAAAAAAAATTCAATTATCTCACATGTTGAAAACTTTAATTAAATAAATGAATTAAATATTCATTTATCTTCAAAGAGATAACTCCAATCATATCACATGGGTTACTCCACCCATCTCTCCAGTTCACATGGGTAACTCCACCCACCTCTTCAGTTCTAAAAGGCAACTCACAATTAGCTCTTCAGTCAACCAAACTCTATCTCCTCTTTACCAATTGAAGAGGTGGAGTTTACTGATGGCTTCTCCAGTTCCCTTTGATCTCAACTGTTCATCTCCCTATCTCTGGGATTGATCTTGACTGCATTTCATCCTCAATTCCTATATAATAAACCCTTCATAACCATTTGAAGGATCCAGGATTTCAAGCTCTCGTGCACCATAACTCTGTCAGTTTGGTTCTAGCATTCAAGTCATCTTATGATCACACACCCATTTAAATTAGAAAATTCTCGACACTTCTCAAGCCATAGATGTTGCCCACACCAATACTGAGCATAAAAAACAACATTTTGGAAGGAGTAGAGAGAGACAATAGAAGATTCAAGCACTTTGGGGTTTGCATTCACTTGTTTTCCTTTCTTTTCTTGTATATTTTATTTGTTACGTCTTAAGTTATTCATTATTGGTAGCTTTGTGTATTGGATTTATATTATTGTAAACTGCTGCTACTAACCTTAGCCTTTGGAAAGCTTGGGAACCATGAATCATGAAAGAGGAGGCGTACACCTTTAATAATAGAATAATGAATATGGATGGATAAAGGGTCTTCTTTCTTTATTAAGGTATTCTCTACTTATTCTTCATGAGGGTGAGAATCTTTCTATAATAGAGAAGATTTCCTTCAAAGAATGTCTTGAATGCTTGAAATCTTACTTGAGAATGCTTGGATGCTTGAATAGCTCTTAAAATCTTGAGAGTTCCTTCCAAATATTTATTGTGTATCAAAAGTGAGAGAGATAGTTTTTTTATATACCTCTCACAATATTTTAGATCTCAAAACTTAAAGAAAGTCTATGAGATTTTAGATTTCTTGCTTAACTAGAGACGAGCCCCCGATTTGAATTTTAGGGAAAATCAAGGGGAATAGGTCAGTTGGGTTGACCTATTCCCCCCATAATGCATTAATATTAGGCCCAGATATAGATATTGTAAAGAATATTATGGAATTATAAGTGGTACAGGGTTGGATCAAGCATAAGGGACATGAAACTCGAGAACACCAAAATAGGTCATAATTGAAAATCTAATCATAGGTGCTTATAATTCAGAATGGTACACTCGTAATGTAAGAATTTGATATTACCATCATAGAGAAGCTAAGGAAAGAAAATGTTGTAGCATAATTTTTGTCTAGATTAACTAGCAATATAGAGGAACCTGCAATTGATGACTCCTTTCCAAATGAACATTGATTTGTTATCAATATCAACACACCATAGTATGCAGACAAAGAAACATATTTGGTAGAAATAAATGTCCCTTCACATTTATAACCAAAGGAAAACAAGATGCTAATAGAAAATATCTTTCCATTCACATAGATATTAGGATTCTTATTCTATACAAAATCAGACAATGTGATGAAGAGATGCATTAGAGAGGATGAAACATATGATATTCTTTGTGCTTGTCATGATGAGCCTTATGGTGGCCATTCTGCTACTAAAAGGACACAAATGAAGATTCTCAACACATGATAATATTGGCCTACTCTTCATAAATATGAGATGAAATGCACCAAAAAATGTGATAAATGTCAGAGGATTGGGAGACCAAAAAGATATAATGAAATGTGCTTGAATCCTCAAGTATTTAACACCCCTTTTAATAAGTGGGATATACATTTCGTAGGATCTATTTATTCCCCTTCTAATGGAAATTCCTATATCTTGGTTTTCACTAACTACCTAACTAAATGGGTTCAACTTAAATCCATGAAGGTTACAAGAGACAACAAGGTTGAATAATTCTTATACAAGGAGATTTTTACCAGATATGTGGTACTTAGAGAAATTGTCACAGACCAAGAGCCCAATTCACATAAAATTTAGAGGTAACATTAGTTAATGAATATAACATCAGGCACAATAATTCAACCCTATACCATTCATAAGCAAACGAGCAGGCAGAGGTGTTCAACAAAGAGATTGAGGCAATCCTCACCAAAATAGTAGCACTACATAAGAGAGATTGGGTAAACTGGTTACCAAAGGTGGTATCAACTTATAGAACAACATGGGAAACCACAACTAGATTCACCCCCTTTGAATTGGTATATGGAAAAAACAATAATGATGTTAGTTAAATTTGAACATAAGACGCTCAAAATAGCCTTAGAACTAGGCATGAATTTTTCACGGGCACAAGCCAACAAGTAAATGCAACTCAATACATTGGATGCAATGAGGAAGAAAAATATGCAACACACTACATTAATGCAACGATAGAGAACAAAAATGCATGATAGGCACATCAAAAACAAAACATTCACCCTAGGTGATTGGGCTCTATTATATGATTCCAAGTATAAGGATAATCTAAGAAAGCTTCAAACTAGATGGTTAGGTCCTTGTGAATTTGTAGAGATATTTTCAAATGGATCTATTAATAGTATCATCTTAGATGATGTCAAGTTCAAATTTATCTAAATGGACATCGTTTATGTCTAGGAGTTCAAGTAGCAATTTGCGGAATCCAAAAGTAACACTCTTCTTGTAGCTGATGTGGGTGAGCCTATGGGTTCACCACGTTTCTAATAAGGATGAAATATTCTTCATAATAAAGTCCCAACAACCAGATTGGATCCTCTTAACCATTTCCATTCCACGTCGATTCCACCTCATCCCACCTTTCTTTTTTGTCACAACCACTGCACAACTCATATTGCAGAGCATACAATTTTTTCCTCTCTAGCTTACACATGCATTACATCATAGTTGCACGTAAATCTAATCATTTCACATGTGAGGTATGTATAAGATATTTATTTCATTAATTATTTAAATTACAAATTTTATCATTTTATCACTTTGATGATTACATTTGCATTCAAATTTGGCAATTCTCTTATATGTGCAGACACCTAAATTGTTTTAAGTTGGGGGGGGGGGGAATTGGCCAAGTGTCAATTGTGTATGATCTTGTAAATTTAAATTAATTTATTCATAAAACATAGAGATAAGTTTCTGATAAAACTTCATGTACCCCAAAATTAGTCCATCAAGCCATTTGATTTTCCAAGTTCCTCTTTATTGTTTTACTTCCGCTTTTTTGTTTTTGAAATATTCCTACAATTGTGATGTTCATAACAACATAAGAAATTGTTATATTCTCATCATAAGTAAATGTCATTGTGGTGGCAAGTGAAGCATATGAATTTGGAGAGTAAGAGAGTTTTATTAAAAGATGGTTTTGTGAGAAGAAGGGATTTGGCATTTTTAGAAGAGAGGAATTGACAATGACGAAGAACTTACAAAGATGGGAGACCCTTGTTCATTATGAACCATTAGACCACACCCTCATCTTGGAAGACCAAGATTGTGAACCTATATATAGGAATTTTAGGTAGATAGATTATTTCTTGAAGCTATATGACTATAATGGAGTAGCTCTAGAATTTGCTTGTACCTTAAGGAATAATCAAGTAGTGGTCAAGGATTTAAGAATTACTATTACAAAGAAATGAATTGCATAATTTATAGGGGTGTCAACAATAGGAGATTAATTTCTAGAAGGGTAAGATGTTATAATGGCTAAGTAAAATTTTATAGTACTTGGTGTCCCCCCATTAAAATTTACTAGCCAAGGGACACAAAGATTATCCCTTCCACTAGAATGGGCTCATAGGGAAACTTATATTGTGCAACACCTAAATTGTTAAGGTTGGCAATATTAGCTCCATTATGTTCATTTTAAGCTCTTAAGACATTTTTGGCATGGACGATTGATGAATGTTCCCAATTTACTATATAAAATGTTAAATACAATGTCAAAGAAGGTGCAAAAAGGTAGTTTTCGCCTTGTTTCCCATCATTATTTAATTTAGTGTTAGTAGATAAAACCCTAGAGGAAAGACATCCATATATGGCTTGGGATTTTTTTCTATAGGTTAAAGGGGTAAAACTAGTAAATGTAGGGCTTGGAGGTAAGCTCTTAACGCTAAAAGTTACAGGAGTTGTAGGAAAAATCAATTTAACTAAGGAATATTCATCTTCTAAACCATTTCATCCTCGGTCCTCTAGTGGAACACATACAAATGGACTACTCACTCAACTAAGTTTAATAAGGGAACTGTTGATGGCTCTAGTGATACCTTGAAAGAAACCAATTGAAAATAAGGCATATAGTATCAAAAAGAAGGGTAATGTTCAATCTTTTGAGCCTAAAAGCCTAGGGTTCAAAAGAGAAAGCCTACAAAAATAAAACAACCTACAGCCATTAAGAAGGCAAAAAAAATGCAACAACAGTTAAAAAGGGTCACTAAAATTATTAGAAGGACCTATGTAAAGGATATCAGGAGAATCCATAAGCTTAGAGGGAAGCCGAGGAAACCTATGGGAAAGAGAGAAACTAAGGAAACTTATATCCCCGCATCTGCTGAAATTGAAGGCACTCAATATAATTTAAAGAGTTATAGTTTTACTATAAGCTATCTAAAGAGATCTCATAATTAAATTCATCTATCATTGGCCCTAAAGATTTTATTCTTTCATATCAAACGACCACTCCTCAACTTAGAAACCTACTCTATGAATTTTATTTGCATAACTATGTTGTTCCTTGTGAACTTTAGTGGAACCCACTATTATCTATAGGATATATACACCTTAGTGCATATTGGAGTTGATGAAAACTATCAAACCACAGCTCCCAAGAATCACCTACATGCAAAACTGTCACAGAAAGAGAAGCAAAAAAGCTATGGAGGCCAAAAATCACAGATCGATGGAAGAGGAAACATATTGTGCAAACAATGTAGAAAAAAACTTAATGCAATAACATCCTGAATTAATTAATAGCCATCGAATAAAATAATTTACAAAGAGGGAATCCTTATAAAAGGATACCAAAACCCTAAACGGGAAACCCTAAAGGGAAAATCTGGGTTGCATAATAATAATTAATAAAAGAATTAATTATTATATGCCTAAAGTTTAGCTTAAGTAAAAGAGAGATAATAAGTGACTTAATAATTAAATCAATATGATTTAATTAATAAGTGGAATCACTT